>CATIWF010082116.1:0-12294 GCA_949630135.1 Balakata baccata | reverse complement strand
CATGGATCCGCAACGATAACCCCTATTAAGAGCAATTGCCTAATGGTATTAGGTCTATGACAAATATATCTAGACTTACCATTATATATGTTACTTTGTGCCCTTCCAATTGCAGATTGACTATCACAATATATGCATATTTGTGGTACGAGACTTTCCCATTTTGGAATATCTTCTAAAAAATGGCGTAGCCATTCAATTTTTTCAGTACGTTTCTCTAATGCAATAAACTCATATTCTATTATGGATCTGACTATAATAGTTTATTTAGAAGATTTGTAAACCACAGCTACACCAGCTAGTGTAAATACATAACTACTAGTGGATTTTAAATCTTTTATATCAAAAATTTAATTAACATCACTGTAACATTTTGGTACAGTTGGATATCTAGTATAATACAATCTATAATTACGAGTATACTTTAAGTACGTAAGTACTCTTACAATTCTTTTCCAGTGATCTAACCCTAAATTACTCGTATATCAACTCAGTTTACTCACTGCATAAGCAATATATGGTCTTGTACATTAAGTATATTAGACTTCCAATCACATGAGCATATTCTATTTGAGATACACTTTCTCCTCTATTCTTTGATAGATGGAGACTCAAGTCCAATAGGGTTACAATTCTTTTCCAGTGATCTAACCCTAGATTACTCGTATATCAACTCAGTTTACTTACTGCATAAGCAATATCTGGTCTTATACAACTCATTAAGTACATCAGACTGCCAATTACATGAGCATATTCTATTTGAGATACACTTTCTCCTCTATTCTTTGATAGATGAAGGCTCAAGTCTAATAGGGTTCTAGAAATATTGGTATCATCCTTATTAAATTTATCAAGTATTTTATCAACATAATGAGTTTGACTCAAGGTCAGCCCATCTAATCTTCTAGTAATTTTAATTCCTAGAATCACATCTGCTAGTCTCATATCTTTCATATCAAATTTTGAGTTTAACATATCTTTGGTAGACTTTACCATCTTGTCATTACTACCAACAATGAGCATGTTGTCAGTATATAAACATAATATGACATAACTGTCACTCGTGCTTTTGACATAAACACATTTATCACTCATTGATTTTGAAGCCACTAGATAGCATAACACTATCAAATTCTTCATGTCATTACTTAGGTATTTGCTTCAAATCATATAGTGATTTAACTAATCTATATACTTTTTGTTCTTGTCCTAAGACAATGAACCCTTTAGGTTATACCATGTAGATCTCTTCATCTAAATTTTCATTTAGAAAATCAGTTTTTACATCCATTTGATGTATTTCAAGATTGTGTAACGCAACAATCACTATAATCATTAATCATTCTTATAGAATTGATTTTAGTTACAGGGGAATAAGTATTAAAATAATCTAGACCTTTATTTTGTCTGTAACCTTTAATCACAAGCCTAGCTTTATACTTATCAATTGAACCATCTGCCTTCATTTTCCTTTTGAAAATCCACTTAGATCCTAATGGTTTACATCTTAGATGTAAATCCATTAATTCCTAAGTATGATTTTGCAAGATGGAATCAACCTCACTCTTAATAGTCTCTTTCCAAAAAAGACATTCTGAAGAGTTTATAGCCTCATTATAAGTTTGAGGTTCTGCCTCTAGTAAGTAGGTCATAAAATCTTGTCCAAAAGACTTTTCTATCCTTGCTCTTTTACTATGCCTGAGCTCTATCTCAATAGGCACATCCTCTAAACCAAGCTCTTCATCATGAATTTGATCTTGACTATTTTTAATAATAGCCTCAAGAGGTCGCTTAGAAGAATTCGCCTCTTCCAAACTCTTACAAGGAAATATATGTTCAAAAAATGACGTATTCCTTAATTTTATAATCGTGTTCTTATGAATATCCATAATTTTTAATTTATGCACAAGAAACCGATAAGCACTACTATTATGTGCATAACCAATAAAAATGCAATCAACTGATTTTGGTCATATTTTCACTTTCTTTGGTATAGGTACTGACATTTTAGCAAGACATCCCTACATTCACAAGTATTTATATGATGGTTTTCTCCCTTTCCGTAATTCATAAGGAGTTTTATTTTGCTTACTATGAGATACTTTATTTAAAAGGTAATTAGCCGACAATATGGCTTCCCCCAACATGTTCTGTGGTAATGCAAAACTTATCAGTATTGCATTCATTATTTCTTTCAAGGTACGATTTTTTCTTTTAGCCACACCATTAGATTGTGGTGAATATGATGTCATGGTCTCATAAATAATTTCATGTTGTGCACAGAATTCACTAAATGGTGTCCATATTCACCACCACGGTCACTTCTCTAAACCTTAATTTTTCTATTGAGTTGATTTTTAACCTCAATTTTATAAAGTTTAAATTTCTCTATAGCCTTATCTTTGCTCTTAAGCAAATACACATAACATTTTGTACAATCATCCATAAATCTGATAAAATATTTGTTTCCACCTCTTGTTTGAACAAATTTTAAATCACATATATCATTGTGGATTAAATCAAGTGGTCCACTTTCTCTTTCAATATTTTGAAAAGATGATTTAGTTAATTTTGCCTCAACACAAATTTCACATTTATGTTTTATATCAATGTGGAAATTATGTATATGGTCCAAGTTAATTAACCTTCTCAAGGTATTATAATTAATGTCTTAGTCTACCATACCATAAACTAGAAGACTCAAGCAAATAAGCCGAAGAGGTACTTCCATTATTACATTTAATAACAATTACATTCAGCTTAAAAAGGTCATCAATAGCATACCTTCTGCCTACATACATTCCACCATTGGATAAAACAACTTTGTCTGACTCAAAAACTATTTGAACCCATGCTTGTTTAACAATGAACCTAACACCAAATTCTTGCGAATATCAGGCACATACAAAATATTGTTTAGAGTCAGCTTCTTTCTAGAAGTCATCTTTAGCATCACTTATCCTTCACCAAGAACTTCAGAAGTGGCAGAATTGCCCATCAACAATTTTTCCCCATTTTTTGACTTTAAGGTAGAGAACATCTCATGATCTGAGCATATGTGCCTTGTGGCACCAGTGTCAATCCACCATTCTTTTGGGTTAGACCTAACCATGATCACTTCTGATATCACAACAACAAGATTAATATCAGAAACCTCTTGAGTAATATTTTGCAAGAGATTTGCTTCATTGCTCATTTTCTTCTTTAAGAGCTTACAATCAGAAGCCTTGTGATCTATCTTATCACAATTAAAGCAATTGCCTAAGAATTTCTTTTTAGAAACTTCACCTTTGGAACCCGTTTCAGGCCCCTTGAATTTCTTCTTTTTGGTATTTTATCTATGTTCAACAATATTTACCTTAGCCTCAAAAGAATTCAACCCCCTCCTTTCTGATCCTCTATTGTCTTCTTCTATTCGAAGTCTAACAATTAACTCCTCAATATTCATTTTCTTTTGCTTATGCTTAAGGTAATTTTTGAAATCCTTCCAGCCAGGGGGTGATTTTTTAATTATAGCAGCCACTTAAAGGTTTCACTCAAGTTCATTCCTTCAGTATGAATATCATAAAGAATAACTTGAACTTGACTCATCACAGTCTTGGAATCCACCATTTTATAGTCTAGGATACATCCCACTATAAATTTTTTGGTGCCGGCATCCTCAGATTTATATTTCCGATCCAATGATTCTCACAACTATTTAGCAATCTTGATTCTACTATACATATTGCATAATGAATCATGCAGCTCATTCATGACATAATTCCTACACAAGAAGTTAGAATGATGCCAACTATTATAGGTCATCCTTGTTTGGATATCTTACTTATCATCTTTAAGAGTAGGAGCGTCCTCAGCCAAGAACCGTGCAAGGTTCAAGGTAGTCAGATAAAACAATATTTTCTGCTGTCACTTCTTGAAATTCAAGCCATTGAATTTTTCTGGTTTATCTCCATAGTTCATAGGTACCGTTACGGGCACTACCGGAGAGAAAATCCGAGCAGCAGAAGCCGATGGCTGGAAACCATCTTGAACATTGGTAGCAGATACCGTATTCTCCATTTTACTGAAATAACAAACAAATAATATTAATTTCAAGAATTAATAAATCCAAATAATGAATTAACAACACGATTTTATCTTAAGATTGTTAGGAAAACAATAGTAGAATTGTTATTTCAATATTCAAATAAAAAGATGAGAAATGAAGAAAAAATCTAAGGTATATGTTCAACACAGTGTCTTTAAGACAAATTCACCTCCTACCACTGGTGTTTAGGATAATTGGCGTCTATCTCCTAGGATATAACATATATCAAGTAGTTGTTGAACACACAATGCCTACTCACAGCGAACTAAGTATTTGTCACACTCTCTATCACTTTTAGAGGAAGATTTCCCAACAAGAGCAAAAAAAACTCAACCAAAAGGTATTCAACAAAATCCAAAAACCCATATTTTATACTAAATGGATAAGATATGAGATTAATTGTGATTAATCTCTTTAAAGGCTGTCAATAATATCTTTGTAACTCTCAAATAACGGTGATTTAATAATTACAATATTAGAAAATGAAATTTCAAAAGACAAGAAGTTAAAAAGATTAATCTAGAATACAATCCACACGAGCGCGCACACACTGCAGAACAACGATACGGGTGTATCAGAATCCTAGCCATGTGAAACGATACTGGAGTATAGAATCCACATGGGCGGACCAAACTCTTAGCCATGTAGATCAACACAAGAGTATTGCTTCAATTTTCAAAAATAAAAAAATGTAAAAATTGGGATTGGTTTGGATTACGAGATTTGTGTACGTAGTTTGTGCACTTACGTATTAGCCTATTCCGGACCATGCATTTGCATCTCCCTGCGCCTAAGCGCGCGAGAGAGAGCCTTTCATGCTACTTTCTTACCCATGTAAGAATGCATTTTACTATATAAATACGAGTCCAACTTCATATTTTAGTGATGTGGAATAACTCTCACTTTTACTTTTACTTTTTATATCTCATTGGGAACGAGTTTACTTTGAGTTTCAATTTCTATTCACACATTCTCCATTTTGAATATATGAATACATTAATTCATAGTTCTCATGTTAAGGAACACATATCCGGATTTTTTTTCCTAAAACCAAGTTATATACCACATCCGAATTATCTTATCAAAATAGCTCATAATCACAATTTTTCCAACAGAACACACTACAAGTGTACAAGGGTGTCTTCTTACCATTACTTACCACTACACCAAGTGGCTGAATTTTAGTAAATTACACATCTTTATATATTATATTCACAAATTATTATTCACGGTATTTAAAAAATATTATTCAAAAAATAGATATAATTAACAAAATTACATTTAATTATTTTTATTTTTATTAGCAATTTACATTATTAAAAAATTAACAAAAATTATTTTTATTATGTAAAAACTATTTTGATTTACAAATGAATTATATTAATTTAATTAAAGTAATGGTATTTCTAGTCAAAGAATTTTAATACATTTTAATTATTTACATTAAAATATTATTTTTGTTGTTTAATTAGAACCGCTTATTATAAAAAATATAACATGACATATCCTAAAGATTCAAAAAATTGTTAGACATTTTATATTTATACTATCCAAATACTTGAATAATTCTCAATTTATTGTGTAATAAGATTCAGGTGTTATACATTTTATTCGAATTCAATGTGAAAAGTAAAAAGAAACAAGTTTAGTTAAGTGTATACGTAGTTTAATTAAATAAATGAGAAAATTAAAGTTTAATCTAAAAAATTGAAGGGGAATCAGCTTATAATAGACACATAGAAGTAGCATTAAAAAGTTTTGACTATAGGAAGTGTGTTGATTAAATTGTGTATACGAAAATAAAATTTGTTATATTCTAATTGATATTTTAGATTATTAATAAAAAATAAAATATTTCTTTCTAATTTTACATATATATATTAAATAATATTCTTAATAAAAAAAACCCTTAAATGTTATATAGAACGGAAAGGAATTTTTTTTTTTTTTTCAAATTGAAGCAAGAGCTCAAGTTATGGAAGAGAAATGACCTAGTAAACCATGAAATTATGGAATCAACTGTGGGTTCCTACTTCCTCGAAATCAGAATATGGTTTGTATTAATTTGGTCTAAACCAAAGGTTGCAACTTGCAAAGGGGAGGCAGCAAGATTGAAGAAGGGTCCAACACATGGCTCAAGAAGAGTGGAATAGACTAATTCTTTAACCCAACAAAGCTCAATTGGGTCAAAGTTTTAGACTTTTCCAAAAAAGAAAGCTTGAACATTGACATGAATATATACGAGGAGGAAGAAGAAGAAGCATCTAAGCTGCTGTACATATTAAGAATTGTAGGCCCTTAACTTCCAAAATTGTGGGGTTCTACACCATGTGGCTTGATATTCACATTTATTATTTTCAACTTAGTATATTATTTCTTAAACCTAAGGACCACTTCTCAAACCACAAGTGGATGATTAATAGACCTTTTCCGTGGAGACCAAACTACTTTTACTCATTAAAATATATTTAAAAAATTTATAAAAAAACACTTCTTTTATATTAGTAATTTAATATAATTCACTAGTTTTCCTGAAATTTGAAAAATATAATATTTGCCTTCTATAAATTGACATAATATACTAATAGCATCTAAAATTTGAAAATTAAATTATTTATTCTCTAAAAGTTTGATATATTGCACTAATACATTTTTGCAAATTTGATTTATTATACTATTATTTCCTGAAATTTGACATATTATATTAGTATTAATCTAAACAAAAGAAAATATTTTTTTTACTAATGGTAAATATTTTAAAATTTAACAGAATGATTATATAGTTTAATGGAAATAAAATCGATGAAGCAAATAGAATATTTTTCAAACTTTAGTGAAATACTAGTGTATTAAAAACTAAATAGTAAAATTTTCAAAGATATTTTATATTACATAAAAGTGGAATTCTCTAGGGGCAAATCAGGCCATTAATATATATAAAATTTTGTAAAATGAAAATAACTTAATTTTAATAAGTAAAGCATCTTTACTAATAATTAGTAGTATGATTAGAGAATCTTCATATTTAAGTATGTTCTAAAACGCGTTTTCAAAAGCAGAATGTGTGGCAGTTCACATATGCACAGCTTTGTAACTTTGATTTGTCAATTAAGTTGAATTGGGAATGTTGAAGGAAAATGAAAATGAAATAATATTTGACATCATACGAAGAAAAAGCCGAAAATGAAATAATATTTAATAGGATAATATAATGGTCTTTTTTTCTTGGTTTTATTTTAATTATTTTGGTCTAAATGGGAACTAACTAGTGTAAATGGAGTCCACTGCGGGTGGCTAATGTGGCCCTATGGGGCAGTTGGGCGGTGCTGGACCGCCGCTCCTCCCCTCACAATACTATTCTCGGATCATATGGAGATTATTAATCGGCCCATCCTTTCACTTTTCCTTTTTTTTCTTTCTTTTCAGGGCATAACCAACCAGATTTTAAAAATCTATAGACCTAATTAATCCAGCTCGAGTTAACTATTCGTTTATTATGGGATAAAAGTTCTTCTAATATAGAATTTTTCTATACATAAAACTTGAATTTGAGATCTTATTCAAGAGAAGATGTGTCAAACTATCTCAACCAACCATACATTTATTCTTTTTGTCTTTTTTTAATTCTTTGAATTATGTCCAAATTCTATAGACCCAATTTCCTTAAAAAAAAATAAAAGATAAGAAAATACAACACTCTGCCCTAAAATAGATACATGAATAAATAAATTTGATGGAGAATCCTTCAGATCTTGAGGATGGTGAGCATATGTTGCATTAGAGATAATTAAGTCGAAACTTATGAGTGAAGCTGCTTTTCTTATAAGGCCATACATATATTAGTTTTGGTAACTTTAGTTGCTGATTCTTTCAAGGTAGTCTTTGGTGAAAGATGTGTCAATTTTTGGTGACATATCACTCCCCACGAATGATTTTGTTCTTTGGTGGTAAATCCAAGTTTTGGGATTTCCTAATTCCTACTGCCTAAATTACTTTATTACACATTTTTTGAGTAATCTTGATATACACAAAATATATATATATATATATATATATATATATATAAAGAACATCAATCTATCTAAAAAGTGAAATGAGATTATAAAAAATTTTTTAATAAGAAGTTTCGAATTTTAATTTTAAATATCAATTGTTTGAAAGTTCGCATTAAAAAGGATAATTTTACCCCTTAATGAAGGTATGAGACATGTTTGATCCCACACAAATATAATATGATGTATTCTCCTTCATTTTTAATTATAATCTTATGCCTTACTATCTTCAAAGTTGCTCCTAAAATATATTTTGAAAATGTGTATTGAAATTAATTTACTTTTAAAAATTAATTTTAGAGGATTATCCAGCTATTATAAGAAGAATTTATATTTTGTATATAGTCAAACTAATATTTAATATATCAATTCAATTTTTTACACTAAAAGCGGAATGCAAGTAAAAAATTTAGAGCATAAAGTTTATTGTAATAGACATCAATAAGTAGCCATGTTGAAAATAAATTTTAAATCTACTTACTCTCAAAAACCAACTCAAAAAGATAATTTGTCTAAATTATTATAAAAAATATATTTAAAGTTTTATAATTGATTAATTGTGAAATATCTCAACAAAAAATATACATCACTTTTTCTTTTAATTTAGTTGTTCTGTTTTTTTTTTTTTGAAAATAAGAACTTCACTTATCAAGAAGACAATACATCATAATTGATATACTCCTATAGAAAAAGGAGGAAAAGCATATCAAAATAATTGTGAAATATAGGAAATAGAAACTATAACTATGTAATGAGCCAATTTATTCGTTTCCCTTCTTATAAATTTCAATGATGAAATACCACTACTGACATCAAATAGATACAATTTTGAGTAATGACCTCAAACTCATAAAAAATTGGCTTTGGATTAGAAAAAGCATCCACCACTGCTTTGGCATCGGATTCCAAAAATACAGGCAAAAGTTCAAACTCTCCGGGCTCATTTCTTACCACTGCTTCTATGTCAATCAGATTATCCTTCAGAAACAAAACAGCATCTAAATTATACTTCAAACTCATAGTAGGAGATCTCACCCATCTCTAAGAACACGCTGACGTGATTATTCAATAGGTTATTTTATTTCGTATCACACTGCTATTACTATATATCTAAAGTGCTTTTTTTTTTTTTTTGTAAAGTTTTATATAAGAGTGGAGCATTAATTAGTGAGTGGGAAAGCCTTTTACAAGAAGCTGTGTGACAGTGTTTCTAAAACATATGACAATTACACATACATGTCCCCAAAAGTGTTCATTCCCTATTTTAAACGGCATTACTTAGATTTTTCTCTAACACAATCTTTTATTTTATTTTATTTTATTAAAATCACAATTTCTTCAAATTCATTTATGTAACTCTAATTTTAAAGAATTTTACTATGTCTCTAATTATAGAGTTAAATTCATCTATAATCACTTAAGTTTATTTTCGTTGCAGTAAAATTATATAATTTTTTTTATCTTAAAAAAATATTAAACTATATTTATAATTTACTAAAATCATTTAGAGCTAATTTTCAAATATTGACAATAATAAATATGACGTGACAAATGATTTTGTCACATCATACGATGTTATTGTCTATGTAGATGACAACATTAGTTGTTTTCAAAAATTGTGATACGACAATAGCTATATCACAAATCTAAATGAAAAAAGATGATATGTAAAGATTAATTTTTCATCGGTGATTATTCAATTTTACTTCTTTTTCCGTAAAATTATTAAATTTTTTTAATCTAAAAAATAAATAAATTTTATTTTTCTTTCAATTAAATAACTTTTGATCAAATGTAATAAATAAGCAACTAAAAATCTACCTTAACAACAGATGTAGCACTTGATTCATTGCATAAACTCCATGACCATTAACTTCGGTAACTTGATTCTTCTTTTCTTGTACAATTGACTTCGAAAACTGAGGTAAAACATCTTCGATAGAATTCGAGTCACACCTATACCCAACAAACACTTTGCTTACATTAGCAGCCGTATGGGAAAAATCAATCTCAAATCTAACATTATTAGGAAAAATCCAATTTATTAAGCCAATAAGAATCATGATTTTTTAGAAATGTGATAGTAGATTCAAAATTTTCAGTACAAATTTGGTGTTGTTTCTACTACCTAGTGAGATTTATAGTTGTCTACTCATCAAATTTGGTAGAAAGTTAAAGAAAAATGATGTTCTTGTTACTTTTTATGATTGTACTTTTTTATAAAGACAATAATGTAATAAAATTTGGCAATGTATCAACTGTCACGTCAAATTTTTTATAACATATGAACTGTTAGCAAGACTTTCATATTAGGAATGCCTAAAAAATAGTTAGAGATAATTTTACTAAAACGAATACATAGTTTGATGACGTTTTAGGGAAAAAAAAATTATTTTACTGCAATCAAAGTAATAAAGTTAAGATTAAGTCTTGAATTGTATATCAATTTTTCTATTTTTTAAGAGTACTTTTAAGCCAATTGACTAATGAATTAATTAAATTAACGTTACAACTTACAAGCTCCAATAATTTATTTTATTTTATTTTTTCTCTTAATAGATACTTGATGATATCTTTAAAATCCAAGCTTTGGCCACATGGACATATATAAATATATTTTAAATATACTTAATTTAAAGTTTTTATTTATTTATCTACATTTATATGTATATCTAACAATTCTTTTAATTCATAAAAGTAAAGGTTTATTAATAACAACTACTATGTGGGCAGCACGTTTTTTTGTTTACAATTTGATGGATGAAATGAAATTATATAAAAATGTTAATGGCGGTCTGACTGAGTAGAGCATCGGCATTAGCAGCTTATGGCCTATTTACAGATAAGCAATACGTGTTTTTGTGTGCTCAAAAATATTTACAGATAGTGGTAGTAATTATAGATGAAATCCAAAAATACTTAAGGGGGTCTTTGGTTTAAAAAAAAAAAGAGCGGGAATGATTGATTTCTATTGTTAATGTTTGATTAGAAAAAAAATTTAATGGGAATGAGAATATAATTCTCATATGAATGGGAATCATTCATTCCTCTTTCTCCCATAAGGAATGAAAATTTCATTCCTATAAAAATTAAATCTAATTAACTAAATATAAATTATTTTTATTTTTATAATTTTTCAATATACTCTTAATTAATATTAGAAGATATTATAAAAATATATTATTGTAATAATATTATTTTTTTAATAATGATAAAATTAAAAATGTAGTTATTTTAAATAAATAGAATTTATCTCTTCTATATTATTTTATAAAAGTTATATTATCGTATTATTTATCAACAAATTTACATTTCAAAATAAATATAATATATAAATATGATAATTTAACTAAATATGTACAAGTTGAATTTCATTCTCGTTTCTTTTTTTAATAAAAAAAAACTAAACAATATGATAAAATCAATTATTATTATTATCATTCTCTTTCAATCCAATTTTCATTCTTATTTCCATTCTCACCCTATATACATTTTTTACTATACACTTTTAATATTAAAGAAATATATATATTTTTTATTTATACAATATTTTTTATAATAAAAATTTTTACCAAAATAAAAGGTAGATGATTTAATTCAATGAGTTTTATCAAATGAAATAGAAATTATGTTAGTTTAAAGGCATATTTATACCGAGTTAAAATACAAAAGGATTAATTTTATCCGGTCGAAAGTTTAAGGTTTAACTCTTACTTTTGATATAATTTAGGGACTAATTTGATCATTTTGCTATATTTTAACGAGTTAAATGATACTGTTTTAAGTGATACGTGTTAATTTCTTATTGGTTAAAGGAAAACCGAATTAACTTAACAGAACTTGTTGCCCGGGCAAATGGAAGTAAAATTTAAGAACTTAATTGTAACTGTTTTTAAACTTAAAAAATTTAATTTTACTAAATCATACTTTAGAGTACGGCTCCTTATTTTTTGATATATTTGAAGAACTAATTTACGATTCAAACCCTAAACCCAAAAAGAAAAAAGTATAGAAAAAGAAAGGGAGCGTATAGTCATAGAGATAAAGGATGATGTAGGTGGAGTTGTAAGTTGTTGCAAAAACTTACGCATTTTAGAATTGTTGAGATTCAAACAAATTAGAAGCAGTATTTTGTGGACAAATGTTTTGGTA
>CATIWF010082104.1:0-14231 GCA_949630135.1 Balakata baccata | reverse complement strand
AAATAATTTTTGGAAATTTTTGTGGAATTTTTAGAAATTTCCCACAATTATGGCCAAATTTTTGAAAATTTATTTTGAAGGATTTGTGCCATAAAATGATGAAAATTGAGTTAAATGGAGTGTTTGGAAGTGGAAGATAATTTTTGGAATGAATGAAATATTTTTGGTAAATTTTTGGATTTTTGGCCTAATTATTGAAAAATTTATTGGAAATTATGGAATATTATTTTGGTGAAATTGGTGATGGAAAATACAATAAAATGGGCTAAAGAGATCATAGGAATTTATTTGGAATTTTTAAAGCATTTATTGAATTAATATAAATTTTTGAGTAAAAAAAAAATATATTGGAAAATTCTTGGTCACACCGGAAAACGTGTTGTGTGACCGAAATTTCGAATTATGCGTCAAATAAGTGTAACGAGAAAATATAATATCGATATGAGAGAGAGCAGGAAGTAGTTGCGAGTTTTATTTTCAACAGAAAATATGATAAAAATGATTTTATAGTTAATTATAAATTATTGTTGTTCAGGTGCAATTACGAGACCGGCGACAAAGGCAGACCGGGGAAAAGAGCCGGCAGATATCGACACATGATAGTTGAGGTCTGTACAGTAATTTATAATTTTAGCTATTAAACGTTTAAAATATGATTTTAATGAAATTTTTATTTAAATGAGTTTATATGATAAAATAGTTTGAAATATTATGGAAACACATATTTGACAAGAATTTAATATTTTAGCTCATATATTAGTATAGACGACAGTTTAGGGAGTTATTGACATGTCAATAGGGTTATTGGCCTGGTGGGTTTCCTGTGGCCATATATTATACTTTACGGCTCGGTGGGTTTCCTGTGGTCGTATGATACATATATTCGGTCCGGTGGGTTTTCTAGGACCGTGTGACAAAATTTATTCACATATTTTCTCTGATCTGGTGGGTTTCCTGGGATCATAAAATGATATGTACCTCTCGTTTCCCTGTGATTAGTCTATGATGATTTAATATATGGGCATGACAAAAGATTTTTATGAATTTATTTTATTGATGAAAAATTTTATATTATTTACAAATGTTTTAATATTTGGTTTTGTAAACCGTAACACTACTTATCAGTCTGATATACGATGGTGTATACGGAAGGATAAAAAGTGTTACAATTCACAATCAAACTTTCTTAATAAACTAATAAACATTTTTTAATAAAGTAATGAACATTTTTTCAATAACTGGATGATGAATATTTATGATATTTTTTTATTTTGATTTATAGATATAAATCCATTAAATTCTCTTGATAAAGATGCATTGTGTACATAATTTAATGAATATTATATTATTTTTTAAATTTTTGTAGTAATAAACTAATGAACTTTTATTTTATTCGTAATGAATATTTCTTAATAAATTAAAGAACCTTTTTCAATAAAGTAATAAACCTTTTTCAATAATTGAATGATGAATATTTACGACTTTTTTATTTTGATCTATAGATATAAATCTATTAAATCCTATTGATGAAGATGCACTGTGTATATAATTTAATAAATATTATATTATTTTTTTAATTTTTTTTGTAGTAATAAACTAATAAATTTTTACTTTATTCATAATAAACTTTTCTTAATAAACTAATGAATATTTATCAATAAAGTAATAGACTTTTTTCAATAACCGGATGATAAATATTTACGAAATTGCGATTGCGTATTTAATAACTGTGTAAATTTATTTTATTTACAAAATTGCTCAATTTTTTACACATGTGATAGACCATTGGTGAATAATTCTCCATGGACCAGATTGCATGATATAAGACCAATTGTTATATGCTAGACCTTGGTCAATGTAACATTGTAGACCAAAACCCCTAACGTGTAAGAAACGGTGATAATTTTATAAATAAATTAAATTTATACAGCTATCAATCACACGATAACATTTTTATAAATATTAATCATCTGTCATTAAATAAAAGTTCATTAGATTATTGAAAAATGTTAATTAGTTTATTAAAAAAAGTTTATTACGAATAAAGTAAATATTTATTAGTTTATTGAGAAGATTCATTACAAATAAACTAAAGGTTTATTAGTTTATTGCAACATGTTCATTAAAAATAAAGTAAAGTTTCATTAGTTTATTGAAAAATTGAAAATATTCATTATGAATGAACTAAAGGTTCATTAATTTATTAAAAAAGGTTTATTAGTTCATTAACAAATGTTCATTACGAATAAAGTAAAAGTTCATTAGTTTAATGAGAACGTTCATTACAAATAAACTAAAAATGTTCATTACGAAATGAATTAAAAGTTCATTAGTTTATTAAAAAAAATTCATTAGTTTATTAATAAAGATTTATTTCTTATATTAACACAAGTTCATTTTATTTATGTGTACTTAATTTGATTGATATTTTTTTGTATTTTCATTTGTAGGTATAAATTTATTGAATTTTATTCAAAAAAACTCAAAATGTAAAAAAAAAATCAATACAAAACGTATTGGAAAAATAATAAATCGATACAAATAGTATATGAAAATGCAAAAAAAAAAAAAACTGTTGATTTTGTTTTAAAATAAAATGAATATTTATTAATAAACTAATGAACTTTTTACTAATAAACTAATGAACTTATATCAATAAATGATTTTGCGTAAGTTTGTTTTATTTATAAAATTGTCATTATGCCTCTTACACGTGTTTGACCTATATTGCAATTCGAACCGTAGCACACGATATAATTTGTGGGTAATTGGGCATTGGGCCCCAGAATTTAATAAAGAAGTTTCCCTCCCATAGTTGTCATTCGAAAGTTCATCACAGGTATAAAAAGCAGTGACAATTTTATAAATAAATCAAACTTATATAACTATTATTCACATAATGACATTTTTGTAAATATTAATCATTTGTTATTAAATAAAATTTTATTAATTTATTGAAAAATGTTCATTAGTTCATTAAAAAATATTTATTATAAATAAAGTAAAAGTTTATTAGTTTATTGAGAAGGTTCATTACGAATAAATTGAAAATATTTATTACGAATGAGTTTATTGAAAAATGTTAATTGTGTCATTAAAAAAATGTTCATTACGAATAAAGTAAAGTTTTATTAGTTTATTAAAAAGATTTATTGCGATTAAATTGAAATGGTTCATTAGTTTATCGAAAAAGGTTCACTAGTTTATTGAAAAATGTTCATTAGTTTATTCATAAAGGTTCATTCCTTATATTAATGCAAGTTCATTTTATTTCTTTATGTATTTAATTTAAAGAATATTTTTTTTTGTATTTTTATTTGTAGGTATGAATTCATTGAATCATCTTAAAAAAAACTCAAAACGTAACAAAAAATCGAGACAAAATACACAGAAAAAACAACAAATTGAGACAAATAGCATATAAAAACACAAAATAAATGTTGATTTTATTTAAAAATAAAATAAATATTTTTCATTAAATTGATGAACTTTATTGAACCTATATCAATAAATGAATCTGTGTAAGTTTATTTTATTTACAAAATTAGTATTGTATCTCTCCTGCATG
The DNA here is from genome assembly GCA_949630135.1 of Balakata baccata. Taxonomy (NCBI): domain Eukaryota; kingdom Viridiplantae; phylum Streptophyta; class Magnoliopsida; order Malpighiales; family Euphorbiaceae; genus Balakata; species Balakata baccata. Next base: position 10,663 of record CATIWF010082104.1, on the reverse strand, counting down.
TTTGGTGCATGTTACTGTAGCCCAAATATAATTTGCAGATATAAGGCTTATGAGGTGGAGGGAAATGACGGCGTGAAATGAATCGAGGACATATCAATAGTGATGACTTCTGTATCTCATAGTTGGTGGTCCTTGCACTGCTAAAACAATAAGACCATATCGGAGGATGACTCCGATTAAGCCCCTCCGATGCTTAAGTCAGTAAGAGAAAAAAGTGAAGACAAGTATAATTAGAGAGATCAAGAGTTAACATGCCTCTTAGGTATGTTGCCTGAGGTTTTTATAACATTTTCCTTCATCATACGTCTAATTCCTTTCTGGCACAATATGGCTATTGGGATCGATCTCTGATTTCCGTAGCGTCTCCTTTTTTGATCGACGGATCTTAAGATCTTGGATTGGGGGACCACACTTTGGTGAGATTACATCTTGTTACGGATCATGAGATCCTAGGATCGGTCTCTAATTTTAGTAGCGTCTCCTTTTAGGATCGTTAGATCATAGGATTGTGGATCGAAGGACCACAATCTGGTGGGATTACATCTTACCATCAGATTTTTCCCTTGAAGTATCGATCATTTATGTTTGATAATGCGAGGCCAAGAGCACATTTACCTCTTACCGCCTTATTTTGAAAAATTTATTATTGCCTTGAAGACGCTGCTTGTCATAATGACTAAGTACCACGTGGCATTTGGTCATTGGGGCCAGTCCAACCATCCTAGATATAATTTCTTTTCATATATTTCTCGTCTCTCAGGCTTTTCATTTCTTACTGTCATTTTAGCGTATTTGGCTGTGAGAGTGTTTGGTCTGAGTTTTGTAGCGATTTATTCCGGAAGTCATTTTCCAGGTGCTAACTTTCTATCGTTGTTCTCGATAGCACGATAAGTCTTTCAAGTAAGTCTTTCTTCTTGTTTAACTCTTTTTCCTTTGTTATGTTATTTTTCAACTAGTTTTTGTTGTTATCTGATTTGAAAAATGATTTTGAAGTGACGAAGTTCGTGAGGGGTATGAGTTCTCCAGGGAATTCTGAGGTCTCAGTGTCTGGCAGGGATACGGTAACTGGCGCCGTTAATATATATGACTAGGATTCAGATGAAATTTCATTAGAACGTAGGAACGTTCTGTCCCTCCCCTTTGCCCTAATGACAATGAAATTTCCTTATCTCAACTATTATGGGATCAATCTTCTCAACCTTCCACCTCTAGTAGGGGTACCGTGGCCTAAGATGTGCTTGCTTCTGTCTTGGCTATTTCGGCTGGCACTTTGCCCCTACAAGAACCTTTACAACGCTTACCTCCTTTCCACCCTCCTCATGGTGTATGGTTAGCGGATTTCGAGGAGAGTATTTTGAAGGAAAACCATCTTCCTGCTTTATCCCATAAATATAGGATTTCTACTAATTATATTCTGAGCAGCGCGAGTAAAAGAGGAATTACTACTGTGGAAGGGGGTATGATGAGGGTGTATGAGGAGTTTTTAAAATTGGGGCTGCAGTTCCCCCTCCATAGCTTTGTGCGGGATATATTAGATTTATATTATATTCTCGTTAGCCAACTGACCCCTAATAGTTGGCTTATAATCACAATTTTTATGAACCTGTGTATGGAGATAGCGGTCCCTCTTAGTGTGAAGATTTTTCAGCATATCTTCGTTATGAATCATTGGGAGGAACACTGCTACATTCAGACTCATCCTGGGTTGACCTTATTCACTGATCTGCCCAAATTGTATTCGTCCTGGAAGAAAAAAATTTTCTTTATAGCCAACCCTGAGGGATGGGGGGATCTTCCCTTAAGCTAGATTGCTCATCCAGATAACCCTAATTAGAAACCCACACTTTCCAGTGTAGAGGAGGAAGGGTTGGCACTTTTCAAGAAAAATTCCCTTGTGGAAGGGCATGGCTGCTTGTCCTTACGATATATGTATGATCTGCAGGAGCAGCTGACTGACCCAAGAGGTTGTTTAACCTTGTAGTCTGCTAGTCATTTTTTTTTTTGTTTAAGTGTGGATTGTGTGACTGATCTTGTTTTGTGTTTGTTGGACAGGGGAGGATCTATGGATGCTAGTGAAGGCTTCAAAGAAAATAAAAGTATCACATTTGAGCTTGGGTGAAACTGCTGGCATTACTGAATCTTCGAAGCCTATCCTTGAAAAAGATTTTGGGATATTGCTTGTTGCTGGTCCTCCTGTGTCTGGAATCACAGGGGCTTAAGACAGGGTTAGGGGCTTTTGTTTCTATTAGTGAGGAAGTCGGGTCAGAGGATATGCGGGAGGTGATCACTCTGTCTCCTGCTGGAGCGGAGGGAATCCCTCTTGAAGATATGGATCTAACAAGCAACCGTGATTCCCTAGAACAAACCTGTAGGTGGGGCTCCTCCTTTGACATAGCTGAAGTCTTTGAGGATTTTCGACGAGCCTTGGCTATGAGGCACAAAGCATCTCCTAGCGGTTTGTCATTGCAATGACCTGGTGTGTGCTATGATCTCGCTAGGTCTTGCCAGTTTCCTAATGACGCAGATGCTTGTGAAAGGTTAGCTACCGGATTGAGCCTCAAGAAGCAATTATTGACCCTTCCCTTTCAGGTATCTATGAACAGTTATGCATGTCCTATACTATGTTCATTTTCTTGATCTTTTATCTTCGTCAAGTGCATTGTGGTTGGTAGTAATTTCTGGGGTGCCTCTTTTCATAGTTTGTGACTATGGGAGCCGCCGCTTACGAGAGGCTGGATAGCTCAGAGAAGGACTTTATTACTTCTGAAGTGATAAATGCTAAGTTAAGAAACGTTTTATCCTAATTGGCAAAGGTGTTACAAGAAAAGAAGGGTTAACTAGCTGTTGAGGAGGGAGAGTTGGTGACTGCGATTGCTGAGAAGGACACCTTGGAGGTCAGAATCATACAGACTAAGGAGTGACTGAGGCCCCGGGAAGTTGAGATTCAAGATCTGGCCTGTCAAAAGGAGGAATTAAGCCATGAGGTTAAACATCGTGGTAGTTTGCTTGTAGATCATGAGAAGGAAATAGAGCAGTTAGATTAGAAGACAGATTCCATAGTTCTCCAAATTGTGGATATGCAAGAGGAGGCAAAGGAATCAGTCCTTCAATAGATCTAAAAGCGATATCTCAATTTGGATTTGAGCTTCATTCAGTCTGATAAGGAAGATGAGGGTCATCACTCTAATCTTGGAATTGCTGGGGATCCACGGTCTCCTACAACTACTTAAATATATGTATTTGTCCATTTTTTTTAATGCATTGGACTTTTATTTGCATTCTTGATCTTGACCAGCTCTCATAACGATGCTTTTTTTTGCCGTTTGATTACGGATATTATAACGATGCAGTATTTTCCTCTTTGAGGGATCATAAACCGTTTTATTGTAGATCTTATAATGATGTAATGCTCCTCTTTTTCTGTGAGATCAGAGACCGTTTGATAATGGATCTCATAACAATGTGTTTTTCTTCTTTTTTGAGGGATTAGAGACCGTTTGATTATGGATCTCATTTGAGGGATAAGAGACCGTTTGATTACGGATCTCATAATGATGTATTTTTATTCTTTTTTTGAGGGGTCAGAGACCATTTGATTACGGATCTCATAACGATGTGTTTTTCCTCTTTTTTGAGGGATCAGAGACCGTTTGATTATGGATCTCATAACGATGTATTTTTCTTCTCTTTTAAGGGATCAGAGACCTTTAATTTTAGATCTCATAACGATGTACTTTTCCTCTTTTTTGAGGGATCAAAGATCGTTTAATTACGGATCTCATAATAATATATTTTCCACTTTTTTGAGGGATCAGAGACCGTTTAATTACGGATCTCATAACGATGTACTTTTCCTCTTTTTTGAGGGATCGGAGACTGCTTGATTACGGATCTCATAACGATATTTTGATAAAGTCATTTTATTTGCTAAAAATAGTAGTTACATTTATACTTACTGGTAGTATTTTTTTAAGTTCCTTCCATTCCATGTTCGGGAAAGCTCCTTCCCTATATGGTTAGTGATCCTGTAAGTCGTCGGCCCCACTATTTGTGAGATGATGTAAGACTCTTCCCAATTTTCGTCTAACTTGCCTATTCCTTTTGCTTCTTTCCGGATGTCTCTTCTCATTAAAACAAGATCTCCTTTCAGGAAGCTTCTGGGTTTGACCCCTTTGTTGAAGATTCGTGCTACTCGATTATGGTCTACTTATGCTTTTATTGCTGCTTTTGCCCTTACTTCTTCTATGAGGTCGAGGTTGGATCTTATCTCATAAGGGTTTCTTTCTTCATTGTACTAGATTACTCTGAAGCTTGGGATGCTTATTTCTACTAGGGTAACTGCTTCCATCCCAAATGCAAGTCTGAATGGGGTTTTGCCAGTAGCTATTCGTGGTGTGGTTCTATAAGACCATAAGATATTTGGCAAGTGTTCCGTCCACTTTTATTTGGCCTGTTTCAAATTTTTCTTCAGTCCTTGGATAATAGTTCTATTAGTAACTTCTATTAGTCCGTTAGTTTTGTAGGTGTACGACTGATGCGAAACATAGTTCAATCTTCAAGTTTTTGCAAAATTATCAAAATTCCCGATTGTCGAACTGTTTGCCATTGTCTGTTATGATCTTAGAAGGTATACCGAATCTGCATATTATTTCATCAAAGAAAAAGTCTTGTATCTTCTTTTGAGTGATGGTGGGAACCGCCGCTGCCTCTGCCCATTTGGTGAATGATCTACTGCCACAATTAGGAATTTCTTTTATGCCTTTGCTATTAGGAATGATCCTATAATATCAATTCCCCAATGTGTGAATGGCCAAGTTACCCATATAGGGTGTTGATTGTCTGCGGGAGCATTCAAGTAATGACCGTGTTTCTAGCAATTTTCACATCTTTCCACCAGTAGCTTGGCATCCTTGTTTAGTGTAGGCCAATAATATCCTTGTAGAAGAGCTTTTCTTGCAATAGCCTTAGCACCCTTGTGTGTGCCTCCAATCCCTTTATGTATCTCCTTCAAAATGTATTCTCCTTCTAGGGGCTCTACACATTTGAGCTAGGGGTGGATGTGAGATTATTTGTTCAGTATTCCTTCATGAAAAAAGTATGTCGGAGCCTTTCTCAAGAATTTCTTATGCTCGGGTTCTTCTGGCAGAAGCTTTCCCTTTTCTAGCCATTCAACGATTGGTTTCATCCAAATACCTCCCTCTACTATGAAGACCAGCTTCGTGGAATAACTTAGCAAGACGAGTGATCGTGTTAGCACATGCGGCGGAAATAGGCCCCCATTCCCGAGCGAGTTTTGACAATGCATCTGCTTCCATATTATAGGATCGTGGGATTTGTTCAACTGACTATTTTGTACCATCCTTTTATAGGAGTGCGATTTGTTGTCTAACTTTGTCCTGGTATCTCACCATTTCGGCTTCCTTTGTTTTGAACTTATTTGTAACCTGCCAAGTGAAGAGCTGTGAGTCACTGCGGATGATAAGGTTTGCCGACCTTACTCTTCGTGCAACCTGGATTCCTAGTAATATAGCCTCGTACTTAACAACGATATTAGTCACAGGGAACAAGATTTGTATAGTGCACTCGATTTTAAATCCTGCTGAACTGGTAAGAATGATACCAACTCTCGCCTTTTATTGTCTGGTTGCTCCATTGATGTGTAATGTCTAGGCTTCTCTATCTTGTTTTCTTCTTCGTGATCCTCTATGTTACATTCCGTTATGAAATCAGCTAGGACTTGATCCTTCATAGCTTTCCTGGGTTCATACTGAACACTAAAACTACCGATTTGAGTGGCCCATTCCATCACTCGCCTGGTGGCATCTGCCTTGTGCAAGATTTTCACGAGGGGAAGGTCTGTTCGGACTATGATATGGAAATCCTCGAAATAAGGGCGAAGCTTTCTTGTTGACAAAAACAAGGCATATGCCATCTTCTCCTATACGGAATACTGTGTTTCTGCTCCTCTCAGGACCTGGTTGCAATAATAGACGGGTACTGCTCCCTTTCTTCTTCTTCTTCTTGAACCAACGTAGCACCTATAGTTTCCTAGGTTGTAGAAAGGTAGAGGAACAAATCTTTGCCTTCCAAAGGTCTACTAAGGAGAGGGGGTGACTGTAGGAAGGTTTTCAGACTCTCAAAAGCTTTATGATATTCCTTGTTCCATTCAAACTTCTTTAAGCATTTTAGAGCATTATAGAATGACAAGCATCTTCTAGCGGAACATGAGATAAAAATGCCCTAGGGCGGTAATCCTTCCATTAAGCTTTTGAACTTCTTTGATAGTTCTTGGAGGGAGCATGTCTACTATTGCTTGTATCTTTTCGGGGTTTGCTTCGATTCCCCTTTGTGAGATCATGAATCCCATGAATTTACTAGATCATACTCCAAAGACATATTTCTTTTGATTTAGTTTGAGCCCGTTCATTCTGAGGAGTGAGAGTACTTCTCCATTGTCTTTTGGGTGATCTTGTGTGTAGCACTCTTGATATCATGTCATCGATGTATACTTCAACATTCTTGCCATTTTGATTTTTGAATATTTTATTCACCAATAGTTGGTATGTTGCACCAGTATTTTTTTAGATTGAAAGGCATGGTAGTGTAGAAGTAGAGGCCCTAATCTATAATGAATGTCTTTTTTTCTTAGTCTTCAGGATCCATTAGTATCTGATGGTATCCGTAGTATGCATCAACGAATGCGTACATCCTGTACCCTTCTGTGGACTCAACTAATTGGTCGATGTTAGGGAGCAGATAGGGGTCTTTTGGGCAAGCTCTGTTCAAGTCGGTGAAGTCCACGCACATATGCCATTTTCCATTAGGCTTTTTTACCATTACTACATTTGAGACTCATTCGGGGTAGTGTGCTTTTCTGATAAAGCTTGCTTGTAAGAGTTTATCTATCTCATTAGAGATTGCTACCTGTTTGTCTGGAGCATGCCGTTATTTTTTCTGTTTGACTGGCTTGGCTTGTTTGTAGACATTTAGACGGTGGGTAGTGAGCTCAGGATTTACTCCTATATCATGTGGGGCTCATACAAAGGCGTCTGAATATTCTTTTATGGTAGAGAAGATCTTATCTTTGACATTTTTCTCTAAGCTCCCTCCCACCTGAACACACCTGTCTGGATCGATGATTACTGAATAAGTATTGGGCTATCTGCTAGAGGTTCCCTAGCTAAGGTTTCTATAGTGTTTCTATGACTCCTTTGAGGGCCATTGCGCAGGCTGCACTGGCTGCCTGCCTATCTCCTCTTACTGCGATCTCTCCCCGGGTGGTGGGGATTTTCATTGTCAAATATTTAATATTTGTAGATGCATATGAGTCGTGGAGGAATGGGCGCTCTAAGATTGCATTGTAAGGGAAAGGGATATCCACAATCATGAAGTTCACGAGGAAATCTTCGTACCTCTCATCTATACCAATCTGTATTGTTAGCCAAGTTGATCCCTCAATTGGAACTGGTTGGCCCCCTAATCCCACGAGCGGTAAAGAGACTGGCTTGAGGTTCGAGATGGACCCCTTCAAGGCACAAAAAATAGTGAGCGTCAAAAGATTTACCGCGCTCCCATTGTCAACTAGGTTCCTTCTTACTAGTATATTGTGGATATGACCTTCTATGACCAGCATATCGTTATGATCATGAGGCAACCAAAGATCGTCTTGAGAAGAGAAAGTGACTGGGCCTAGATGGCTCTAGCTATTGACCATATGAACTCCCTTTTCTCGTTTTCTGGGTATCCATCCGGATAAGTTGCTCTGTCAATAATGATGTTGATTAGAGCCGACGGTTCTCCCCTTGGCCCATTGGTTTGATTTCAGGTTGTAAGGATGCTCATCGCCTTAGCCTCTCATGTGAGACTTTGATCGCACGAACTGCCTCAGCAATCCCTTTTGTATAAGGCGTTCGATCTCTTCACGGAGTTACCAATATTCCTCAGTATCATGGCTATGATCCCTGTGAAAGTCACAGTATCTACTCTGGTCTTTTTTCTCAGGGTGCTTTGGATTTAGCTTACTGGGCCACCTTAATGATTCACTAGCATGCCTGGCGGCCATTAACACTTCCCCTCTAGAGACATTCAGAGGAGTATATCTTTTTTCAAAGGGATGAGGACGATCTTGATATCCCCTTCTTTGCTCTAGATGTCCTCGATATGGCGGCGGATCACGCCGTTCACTTATGCTGGAATAGCTAGCTCTGGGGGGGAGAATCTCGTCAGGCAGAAGATCATGCCATTGATGGTATTCGCAACTCCGGGGCATCACCATTTGCTCTCATGGTTTCATCTAGCTGGATGTGTTGCCTGGAGCGGATCATAAGGTCGGTGAAAGTGTTAGGTCGGTTAAGGTTTAGTGAGTTGTATAGAAGCTTGAATGTGGTTCCTACTGTGAATGCTCTAATGGAAACACTATGGTCCAAGTCTTCTACCAAGACGACTTCCTTATTGAAACGTTCGACATATTGCCTCAATGTTTCCTTTTTCTTTTGGCATACTTTCTGGAGATCTGCTGATATTTTGTTAATACGTATACTAATGACAAAACGCTTATTGAAAAGTAGGGCTAATTGTTCAAAAGAGTACATACAGCTTGGTTTAAGGCCTTGATATCATTGCTAGGCTAAACCGACCAATGTGGTCGGAAAAACTTTATATAGTACCGAGTTTTGGTTTGTGTACAAAGCCATAGTGGTGCGAAACTAAGAGATGTGACTCCGGGACTCTCCGGAATCTTCATAAGTGGGTAGACGTGGCAACTTGATGTCTGGAAAAAGGATCTTGCATTAAATGATCAGCCAAGGGTGAGGTGTTCCGAAGACTATAATCAAATCTCTAGATGAGGGTTGAAACTCTTTCAAGAGATCTTTTATTGTGTGATACAGGTTGGTTTTGGTGATGAATGCTTCCTTGGCAACATGTGGAGTTTGGTGAGTGAGTGTATTGACAAAAGATTTGTCTCGGATAAAAGTGGAAATTTTTTCGCCCTCATCTTCGTGCTCGTCTTGGTGGTGTTGGGAAGGGGTTGGTGTTTGGTTTTTAAGTGTGACTATGTCTTGTTTCATTTCGTTGATGGCAATTGTAAGCTGTTGCAAAACATGGAAAATGTCAGGGGTGGGATTGGATATAGGTCCAGTCATAAGATGGTTTAGGGTGGGATTTAAGTTACGGGGAAATACAGGGGTGTCACGGGGATTGGCGATAGCGGATTAGGGAGTTTCATCCAAGGTCTTCGAATTTAGTCCTCCTACGGGTATTTTATCAGCCATGGTCCACGCTCACCGCACCAAATGATAACTTCTATCTCTCGTAGCTGGTAATCTTTGCATGGCTGAAACAATAAGACTAGATTAGAGGATGACTACAGTGCTTAAGTCAATAAGAGAAAAAAGTGAAGATAAGTATAACTAGAGAGATCAAGAGTTAACTTGCCTTTTAGGTATGTTACTTGGGTTTTTATGATATTTTCCTTTACCATACGTCTAATCCCTTTCTGGCTCAATATGACTCAAGCCGGCTCTATCAGGTCATGATTATGACTAGCTATTCACATCGGTCATGATTATGACTAGCTGTTTACGCCAATTATAAGGCCATTAGGCACCGCGCTTGAGCTGTATGCTCATTTAATACTTCTTACCTGTTGTGTCAGTGTCCTATTTTATGCACAGTGTATGTGCAATATTTTTATTCTACACAAAGATTGTCGGATCGACGATGTCATTTCACGGGATCATAAGATCCGAGAATCGTGAGATTATGAAATTTTATCTGACTGTAGTGTCTCATTCTGAAATCGATGGATCATATAATCATGGATTGGGTGACCATACTATAGTACATCTTGTCGTGAATCGTGAGATTCTGATACTGGTCTCTAATTTCTGTAGCGTTTTAGAGTGACGGATCATAAGATCGGATCGGGAGACCATACTCTTGAGATTATATCTTGTTGCGGATAATGAGATTTTGAGATCGGTCTCTAATTTCCGTCGCCTTTTTTTTTTTTTTTTGGATCGATGAATTATAGGATCTGATAGCGACCACAATTTGTTTGGATTACATTTAGGATCAGCGAAGAAACTTGCTGCGTGTTTGTCAATTGATATTGACAGAAAGGCGGGCAAAGATCGTTCTCATTAAAAGAGTTTCGTTTCTGGATTTTAACGTATTAGGGTTCTCTAATCGAGTCTTAAATGGCAGGAGAAACGGCCGTGTTCAAGTTCCTAAAGCCTAGGCTTCGTCCCCAATCCACTGACATCCAAGCCGCTGCCTTTTGGGGCGTCGCAGCCGCCACCACTGCTCTTTGGTTCATCCAGGTATCTACTCCTTCTTCCCCCTAGATCTGACTTCTTATTTATTGATTGCAGATCCAGAGGATAGCCGATGTTGGATAAAAAAAATGTAAACTCCAAATGTTCGTCCTTTGTGTGGCTGCGGTGGTTGCTATAGGTTCTTTGTTCAGAAAGCTTTTGATTTTCTTCACGTATATGGGGTTGAATTTCATGTTAAGAAATGAGTTATCTTATATGCATTGGAAGGGAGCGTATTACGCCTATAGATTTTTGCTGATATTGAAAGTATTGTCGGTAATCATATCATTCATTGACGACTAGTTGAATAAAGCTGAAGGCTCTTCCAAAGGTCAGGACCATGGGCC
>CATIWF010082098.1:0-20834 GCA_949630135.1 Balakata baccata | reverse complement strand
AGCGGCACCACCAACAGAGACACCACCCTCTCTTCATTCCCACTTCATTTTCTTCCTTTGTCTTCTTCCTTTTTACCTCTCAGCCTCAATCCTCCATAGGAGACCGATTCTTCACCATCTCAACCCTGAATTTTCCTCACTTATAAACCTAATTCAAAATTTATAGCTAGAAATTAGATAAGACCACTGCATATATCTATCCCTTACATTTCTTTCTCCTCTGTACCTCGATTCACTCTCCTCTGTACGTCACCTTTTCAATTTCTGCTTCAAATTGAGTTTCCCCTTTTCTTGTTGAAAGAGAAATTGACTTTTGGCTGCTGTTCCAGCCTTTGAAATTTGGAGCAGTTTACGAATCAATAAGAAGTAAGTTGATGCTAGAATTGGTATCTAAAACTAGTTTCAGTTTTTCTTGAGTTTCATTTGAAGTATCTGAAACTGATTTCAGTAATTTTTTGGTTTTGGAGGTTGGTTTATGGATTCATACGGTGGGAATTAGTTTTTGTGGTGGCTTGGGATGCAAAGAATTTAAGATGTTTCCTAGAAATTTTCAGCTAGAAATTAGATATTTTTGCATTTTTCAGCCACAATTCAAAATAGTTACCCAAGGTTTCTCCGATAGGATTGTGGCTGATTTGAGAGAGTTGGTTTGGGATGACATGGATGGAATTTGGGACAGTTATAAGATGGTGGAAACCCTAGATTTGAAGAAGAAAAGGTTTATGGATGAGAAGATTAACAATTGAGATTGAAGGAATGGAGGTTTATGGATGAGAAGATTAACAGTTGAGATTGAAGGAATGGGAGTGAAGGAGCATAGATAATGACGAGGATGATTTGGTGAAAGATAATAGTTTGCTAACTCATCTAAGTAAACGATGATGTGTTTGCTGATATAACTATTTTTTATTATTTTTTAAAATTTTTCTGCATTCACGTCCACATAGGCATGATTTGTCAAATTTTTTTATCAGAAAATAAAATTGTTAAAAAATCGAGAAGTATAAATATCGCAGTATAATTTTCATAAAGTGGCGCTAAAATTGTAGAAAGTAGAAAAAATTAGATATTTTTTTTGGTAATTAAGTCTTTATTATAATTCTTGCATGAAAAAAAGTAGAAAATGGGAATGGTAAAAATGATGATGCCACCTTTTGATGGAGCAAATCACAGGGTTTTTTTTTTTTTTCCACCATCAACATACATTGTTAGATTTGAGAAATTAGAGCATATCTGATGACTCTATTTTTCTTTTTATTTATATTTATTTGTTTTATGTCATTCAATAAATTTTTATATATATATTTTTTATTTATTTAAGAGTTTTTTAATAATATTTTATTATTTCTCTTTTTTTTTTACTATCTCTTCATTTTGTATATAATTTTATTAATAAAAAATTAAAATAAAAAATTAAAATAGAATATAAATTTTTTATATTAACATAATAACGAATGAAATAGAGATAATTTTTTGGATGCTAAAGCTAATGGATACTCTCCCTTGTAGATAGAATCAGAATCACAATTATTGCTCTCTCCACACAGTAATTATTTTGTACTAACTTTTTACTATTTTGTCACATTTGTAAAACTGTTCAGAGCAAGAATAGATTAAAACAACATTTTTCATTTTATTATTTTATTTTTTTAACTTTTGGAGATGCCAAAAACATCCAAATGCCCGTAATGATGGAAAAGTGGACACCTTCGATTGACGCTACCTTTCTAAGTCTCTCTGTTTTCTTCGCATTGAGTGCTTGATTTAGACCATTTCCTTTGTTGCATTAGGCAGAGAAAGAAATTGAAAAACAAAATAAAGAAAACTGACAAATCCTTTTCCCCTCTTTTCTTTCGGATGCAATTTTTCCAGCTTCCACCGTGAAATTTTAGGACGCATCTCAATAATATGGGACATTCAAAGCCATAACAGGGAGAGAATGCCCTTAAGCCAATAGCAATGCAGCTTGGACAGAGACTTTCTTGCATCTTCGTATAGCTAAAGTGGATAAAGAAAAAACTTAGGTGGGCATCATTAACAAATAAATCCAATCTAGTGGAATGTCAGATTTGTCAGTCCATAGATAAACTGACCATACGGAAAATAATTGAAATTTAATATTTTAAGCGGATAAGACACAGAAGAGAAGACAAAACCCAGCTTCTTGATCACCTATTCACCTTCCCCTGCACACACCCCCTGCTGTTAACAGAGTACCCGAAGTACCAAACCTTTTAATATCACATTTATGTGAGCTGAATGGGAGAGTTGAAAATTAAATATAAAGACAATATTGCTCCAAATTTAAGCAAAGCAAATTGAAAAACTCTGTACATGTAGAAGTTGACGAAATTTTAGAAGAGAAGGCAAAGGAAGATAGATATGACAAAATTTTCCGGCCAAATTAAATTATATATATATATATATATATATTTGTACAAAATGAACCAGAGATTCCACCGCCGGTGATACGATGTTGATAGCTTTGTTTCAACTTAGCAGCTCAATGCCTCGTATTTGACAGGAATTGGACGGTTAAAACCAACCTGAGAAAGTAAATTCCCAACTGCAGCAAGATCACGGCAAAATACCCCTTGAAAAACTGATGGATTAGAGGTCCCTGAAGATGTTGCCAATTTCTTTTCAGTAGAATTGATCCTATTAGAACCCGATTTCTCCATTGTAGATTGATTTGCTTCAGGTTTAGGATTCTGGGTTGTTTGCTGGATCTGAATTGCAGCTTGTGCGGCTTGCAAAGCAGCTGCAGCTTTCTTCCTCTGTTTTTCTGCAGCCTCTTCATCCATTATGGTATTCATTACACTTGTGTATCCCTTTTGGAGCAATCTATAGAGCAATAATGCAGACATTTTTGCTCGATCTTTAACTGAATCAAGATCCCTATCATCTGCAAACTCGCACCTTTCAATAAAATTTGTAGCCTTATCAGGTTTGTGTCTTAAACAGAGTAACAAATGAGCTCTCTCTAACTCAGATCTTGAACACCCACGTCTCAGCCCGATTAAAGCATAGTAATCAACGTTGCCAGTCTCCCCTGAAGCAACCCTCTGCTTCAGTTCCTGAATCTTGGCTGTTAATGCACAGAGTTTCCCTGGAATTTCCCTGTATCTTATGTTATGTCTCTTCCAGGCAGGACCTGGAAGTTTTCTATCCCTCAGGATTGAATTGTAAAGGAGTTTTAAGTGTTCAAGATCATGCAAACAATCAGGCAAACAACGGATTGTTTCAAACAGCGAGGCTCTGGTTTCAAGTGCCTGAATGCGGGTTGGGTCAAGAGCTAAGGTCTTATTGCAATCAGCAATGGCCTCTGCGATTCTTCCTGATGATTTATAAGCATAAGCTCTGTGCATGTAACAGTCCGACAGGAATCCCTGTGGAGCCCCGCGGCGGCTTTCTACAATCTTGCTGAAGTGGCGGATGGCCTCCGAGTAGAGGCCAGCGTCTAGGGCGGCAATGGCTGCAGCACGACGGCGGAGGAGGAGTTTAATGTGGGATAACATCTGGGAAATGCTCTCTGATTCGGTCAAAGTTCGCGGTGGTGTTGGTGGGGCCGATGAGCAGATGATATCGCCGGATATTGGAAAGTTGGACATAGAAAAACTATCATCGGACCAAGAAATGCTTTGACGGCGGAATGCGGCGGTTGATAGGCGTTTCCCGGTTTGAAGAAGGACCATGGCGTCTTCCATGAGACCAAGATGGCAACAGGCTTGGCCTAGAACCAAGTATCTATCATGATTAAACAGTAAAATCAGTTAGTCCAATTGAAATTTCATGTCATAGTGATTAATTTGGTTGAATAGTTATTTGATGGCTTCTCTTTCTCGACTTAGATAATTATCCAAGATCTGACTTTTTAATTAAAAAAACATAATGAGATTTTAACTTATTGGAAGGCATGAGAATACCAAGTCACCAACCAAATATTTATTTTCCAATTTAAATCAGGAAGTCAAAAGATTCACAAACCACATGCTTTCCTAATTAAAGATTAATAACGAAATTAATGGAATTTAATATTAAAAAAATATTTGATTCAGGCAAATCCATAGTTAAGCCATAGTAGGTTCTTTGTTTTCAATTCTTGGCCTCAAAAAAGCAAACCAGAGCAATTTCAAGTGCTATTTCCTTTATTAGAATTAAGGAACAATTATAAATTAAAGAAAATTCAATTATGGAAAATAATGGGAAAAATAGGAGGAAATTTTCATTTATTACTATTTTTTTTTTAAGAAAAAAAAAAGGCCGAAAGAAGGCTGGCTTGCTGGCTGTGCCTCAGCATTATCTTAAACCAATAGAAAAATGAACAATAAATAAAGTCATTAAATGTGCACCCAAAATTAAAACAATTAAACTATGTAGAAGCTAGAACAGAAGATCAGAGATTAGTAAAATTACCTCCATTGTCCTTCTTTCTCGCAATTTTTACAAAGCCCAGCCATAACTTTCTTCTTCAAGTCAGAGACAGAGAAACACTTGAAACTCGGGTCCTTGTCCGCCGAGTCCGAGGACAAGTTATCAGAAGGCAAAAGGTTGACTCGGTCTCTCATAAGCTGCTGTGACGAGTTATCGGAGGACACAGAGCCCGAGTCGTCATTCCCAAATTTTAGGCTGGGAATGTAATCCTGAAACATATCAGCCACATCCTTGAATCGCCTAAGGTAAAGCAAAGATCTCGCCTTGAGTTCCAGAGCAACTTCAAAGCGAGGAGACAGGGCCAGAGCGGCGTCGAGAAGTTTCAAAGCCGATGCAATATCCCCCTGTTCTTGAGTCGCAATCAGATTCCTGGCATCCTTAATGTACTTATCCACAATCTGAAAAATCAATCAAACACAATAAGATGACTGTGGAAAATGCGAAAACGATCAAAACCGATGGGAATCAGGAGTCCTAACCTACCTTTCGGTTAGTGAGCCACCAGTGCTTCTTTTCAGTTGCATTGAGACGGGGAGAAGTAGACATGGTTGCGGTTTTTCTTGATGAAGAAGAAGAATCAACCATTAACACTTGTGTTTTCTCTGTGGATATAAAATCTCAGAGAACATACATTTTGGTTTCCGTAATAAAAGCGAGGGGAGAAAAATTATACAGGGGAACGAAAATGGGAACAAGGTGGGGAGAGAGAGAAAGGAGGGTTGAGTTTGATTTTAAAATCTCCGTAGATTTCTAGTGTAAATAGGGAAAGCTTGTGGAGAGAGAGAGAGAATTAAAAAAGAAAAATAAAAATTGCCAGCTTTGACCTCAGAGAAAGCTTTGATCTTTCAACTTCATAGCTGGCACCACACCATACCTTAGATTCTCGCTCTCTTCACTATGTGACCCTAAACACTCTCCCCCCCCTACATTCATTATTTTTTCTAATTTTTCTTACCGGATATATACGGTGGATTTCATTATCGTCACCGGGTATCGGCGGTGACCCATCACGGGTCCTCGGGTTCAACTACCGGAGAAAAAGATTAGACGCTAGCAAATTGCCCCGAAACTAAAGTAAAGACGGGTGTAAGAAGTCTCTCCAGTTATTTCTTTCCGGTCAACACTAATTTACTTATTTGCCCTTCCGTTCAATGGTGAATCAATTCTCCCTTCTTTTTTTCCCCCCTGAAAAGTACTGATTTACTCTGTTAATGCAATTGATTATTGTAATCTAGTTTTCAAAAGTTGCACAATCGCTGTATCCTATACATACAAATGTTCCGTGTAAATCAAATATAAAATTATATATATAATTTATGTATAAAAATGTAATATATATTTAATACCTTTTTTTCATACATATACAAATTTATTAAAAATCATATAGAATAAACAGTAAAAAATTTATAATATTCAAATTAATAGCATAATAAATCGGCTCAAAATCTATAAAATTAATAATACTGGTGATTATAATACTTATAATTTCAATTATGCAACATACTGACGACTATAATCTGATTTGATATTTCTATTAGATCGAATATATTTTACTTATCTAAATCGCTTACACATAAAAATGCCGTAATAATATAATGAAACAAAAATATCGTAACAAAATGACAAAACCAAATGATACAATAAGACGATAAAATCACGAAAAACAAAATAAACAAAATAAAAATTTGGATCTGTGTGAAATAATCACTTATTTTACAAATAAATAAAAAAGATATAAATAAATATTTTTTATTTTTTTCTCTATTCACCATTTTTCTTAAACAATGAAAGATGATTTTTTTGCCATTATTAACAAAAAATTATATATAAAAATATTCAACAAATGTCTATTTTGTAATATAATTTTATTTGTAATAAAAAGTAAAGATATATTGCACGATCATAATATCTTAATTCATTAATAATACTCGTCAAATGTTCGAAGTAAATTAAATTCAAGATTGTATACCTAATTTTTGCATAAAAATGGTATATATATATATATATAATACTATTCAATTAATGTTTGATTTTTGCAATCTAATTTTACTTGCTTTCTAAATGTTGCATGATCATGATATCCTGATGCATTAATAATGTTAAACTGTGGGCAAAACGTTGGATGCAATTGAATTATAAATTAAAATCGCGATCTTAATTTATGCAATATAAATATTTAATTTCATAACATTTAAACTCAACATAATGAATCGAGTAAATAATTCATTAAAGTAAGATATTTTTTTAAAAAAAAATTGTAATTAATTTTATACTTATAAAATCAATATTTATATTTCTTACATTAACTAAATTTTTAAACGAAAACAAAATTAATTGGACATTTGATATAAGGAAGAAATTTTGGTTGCATACCAACTCGAAGCCTTAAAAAGGATTGGGGGTAAGAAGGTCATAAGAGAAAAAGTGCAAGGAGAAATTAGTAATATTGAAGAAGAAGCATATTTACAGGGTAGAAGGAAAGTGACTTTTCTCTCGTAAGGCACAGGAATCGTGCTTTTGCCTTTTTGGGAGTTTTGCTTTTTTATTTCACCCACATTTGATTTATGGACGCACATGATTATGGATAGTAGCCAGACGGGTTTGTCTTAAAGCCTCTATCTAACTTCCTTTTCCCTCGGCCCCACCCCCATAAAAAAAAAAAAGGCCCACACCTCTCTCGCCATGTCATCACCTTCCTCTTGGCTTGTCTCCACGTGGCATCTCTTTGTTAATGGGTCCCACTTTTTTTTTTTTGCCCCTTACAAGTGGACTTCTGCAATGTCCAGATCAGCTTCAGGCTTGGACGATGCCCTTTGTCTCGTCCTTCTGTTTTTGGGACCTTATATTATTGTTGTGTTGTATGTGCCCATTATACGATCAATGATTTCTAGTGTTTCCAATAATGATCAAATTTGTATATGGCTAAGAAAAAAACAACTATCGTTTTATAATTTTTTAAGAAATATATATTTTGAATATTGAACTTAGGACCTTCCACGTTTGTGTTATAATTATTTCACAATTTGTAAACCAATTGAGTGGTATATATTTCTGTAATTGCTATTTCTTGGTTTGCAATTTCCTTTTTCCATAATTTTTGTTCAAAAAATTAAGTATAGCAATTACCTTAATAATCACCCAATTTCCACCTTAATCCATGATGTTGTTGTCTAATAAAGTCGATGTAATAGCATTGTAATTATGGCCTCACATTGGTTTATGCCAAGAGCGAATTAATTGAATCATGATGGCAATCAGTTTCTTTATATGTTGAGAAATTAATTAGGTGAAAACAATAGTTGGAGTCTTGGATATCAATAATGTAATTAATCAAAGATAATCAGGTCATAGCCAAAAAAATTATGATGTTATATTCCGTTATAAATATGATTGAGGTCCTACAAATAATACTTAGGTTGTTGTTGCTGTTCCCATAAATTTGGGACCATTGGACCCCATGAACAAGTTAGTTAGAGGGTCTACTAGGGTTTGCTTCTTCCATTGATTAACATATATATATATATGTATGGGAGCAGCTAGCTCTAATACAGCTAATGACTCCAAGCCGTAGAAATTAAAGGGGACCCTTTATTTTGATGAAGACGGACAATTTATAGGTACTCATCGTCAATAGATGAAACTAAAATTTCATTATAAATAAAATAAAGTTTTTACTAATGAGTGTTAGCTCAATGGTACTGGTCATTTCTCGGAAATTTTTTAATTTGAAAATTCAGCCCATCCCTTATAAAAAAAATTAAGGATTTTTTCTTGCAAAAAAAGAAAAAAAAATTTATAATTAATTCTCGTTACTTTCTCACACTTCACCTCAAATTAAATATAATCAAACATTCCGTTAAATGGTGAAATTTTTTTGTAAGATCCATTTTATACTCACGACATTTATACATGACATTTATTTTATTGATGTGGACTTACATATTTCGTTAAATGGTTTAACAAATTTAGACATCAGATACTTTTATATTACAAAATTAAAATTTTAAAAGATTTTCTATTATAAATAATAGTCTAAACACAGAATTGTTATGAATTAGATAGTTGTAGTACTATTGCTGTAATTTAACCCATTAACTATACAAGCATGGCTCTTATAAATTAAGTACATTATGTTCTTCTTCTTCCTATCTTGTTTGGCCAATTTTGAAAGAGAGGGGAAATTAAATTGGGAGGGAAAGAGGCAAAGGAAAGTAATTTTTGCATTGTAGGGCATATGCTGTGTGGAGTCTAATATTGTTTCTTTTATTTTGTATGAAAAAATGGGCCAGCAAGTAACTGATAGGATAAGTTGCCCCCCTTTTTTTCTTTTCCAAAAAATTAAAATATAAAAATTTTACAACTTTTTTTGAAGAGCACATGCAAAACAAGTGAACAACATATCACGCACCCATTAAGAGATTTTTGTGGGGATGACACATGATCTGTCTTGCTGCTGCCTTTGTTTTTATTAATTTGTTGTCAAAAATAAAAATTGACACATTATATTAACAATCTCTTATCCTATAATTATTTATAAGAACGCATTTAAATTTTGTAATAGATAGTTGAAAAATAAAAAGTAAATTCTCATAAATATTTAATTTTACATAAATTAATTTACTTATGGAGATCGCCTCCGTTGCTCATTAATTGTTGGGGCAGAGCTTCACATTTGGTTGGTGGTGTCTTCTTCCACATTCTTTTAGATCTATTTCCTAACTGCCTATCGTTGTCATTCCTTATAATAATTAATTCCCATAGGCATTTTTAGAATGCCACCACTTGTCCTAATTATCACTCTCAAATTTCTTTTCTTTTTATTGAGGACTTGTTTATGATTTTAAGGAGTTGACTTTAAAAAAAAGGGAAGAGAAATATATAGTGATGATGAAACATGGATGGTGAAGATTTCTGTTTTGACTGATCCGGCTTTTATGCATTAATTAATTAAATTTAAATTTTCTTTATAAATAATATATAATAAAATGTAATTTAATTGACTCGTAATAAACTTGATTCTAATAAATAGTATCCGGATGGAGAATAATTTAGTTTAGGTTGCAACTTGTAATCTTGAAAGCATTAATTATGGCTTCAAGAGTGAAATTAGGCGTGGTTCATTAAAATTTACCATTCTACATCTAGGGAAAAAAAAAATAAAGTTTTGATTTTTCATTATGATGACATGATAGAAACGAACAAACATATTTAAAATTTGATTGAACATTTTAAATAATCACAATCAATATAAGTCATAACATACCCAATAAAGTGGGATGGCAAATATCTTTTCTCTATTAATTAATTAGAGATTTTATCAATTAATTAGAAGTGTTCCTAATTGCTTTTATGGGTCCTAAAAGCAAATTTTAAATTTTTTATTTAATTGATTGATTTTTTTAATTTTTTATAAACTACTTTTAGAAAAACTATCTATTTATCTGCTTTTTATAAAAACAATTTTCAAAATTCAAAAATTATTAAAAATACACAAAAATTTATAAAAAATATTTTTTTCAAATACAACGCAAAACATAGCATTAGAGGTTTTAAATTTGAACAATAGGCATGAAATGCCTTTAAAACTTAAGAAATAGTGATTTATTTTATTAATGGATTTACTTAAAATGGATTCGGACTAACATAAAATTGATATCAATGCAAAAAAAAAAAAAAGTTAGAAACTAAGGTTTAATGTATTTAATATTTTAGGCCCAAATTTCCAAATTTATTTTAATTGCAATTATCTTAGACATACTACTAAGTCAACTAATTATCTTTAATTGCATCCAGGTAGGCCATTAAAACTGAATTGTGCAATAAACATGCTTAATTAAATAGTACTAACTACCTGTGAGCCAACCTGATTACAAATCAAATCCCAATTTTAATTAGCATAAACAAAAAAATTAATCATAAATAATGCAACTCAATTATTGAATAAGCGTATCAAGAATGAATTATTCAGAAAAAAAAAGAAGAAGCATGGAGTACCCACCAAAATTGACAGGGTGGCCAATGGTTAAAGTAACAATATTTGCATAATAGGATCTCTCTCTTGCCCCAATCTTAGTAATATATATGAAATTATAAAAACCAATTAATACTATTATTAGTTAAATAATTAATTAGTGATTAAAAATAATATATAGATTTACGGGAGACGCTCCCATTCTCTAGACATGTTTGTATTCAAGGAAGCAAACTGTGCGCTGTGAAATCCTAAAGATTCTTTCCTTTTTTATTGAATGATAAAGATAAGGTTCTTAATTAATCACTTTAACATACCCAAGGAAACTCAAGAGGAATGCTAAAAGATATTTTCCAAAATTTATATCCCGATTAATTAGTCAGTGAAAAGACAGAAAAATCTTAAAATAAGAATTTTTTTTAAAATTTTTATCAAACAATCAGTAGAAAAATGTTAAAGAAAAAAAGCGTGGTTAAGATTCCACATAAGGTGAATACTTTTTATATTGGCGAATCATTTTAATTCAAAACGATGATTGGTCCAATGTATAGTTAATTTTTACATAAAAACTAGTAGGAGTATGCTGTACAAAACTGACAGAGAGAAGCTCAGAGAGGAGCACGTGTGTATGGATAAAATTTCACGTGGGATATCAATCGTATGCCTATAGGTTTGTGCGTAACAGCCAAGTTAAAATGGTAGGCAATTTGAAACATGGTATAATTAACTATACGATATAAATTTAAATAAATATGAGTTTGAATTTAATAGATATAGATCATAATTGTTTTAATACGATTAATACAGGAAAAAAATTGTATTATTAACGAATTTTACATATTTAACATGTTAAGATACGATAAAATACAATTATAAATAAATATAAATATTTGCTGATGAAAAGTTGAACAGAATATAAAGGAATTGACTGTCTTTTAGATTTATGGAAAAATGATCCAATTAGGTCTGGTGGACCGAGCTCAATCTGAAGGCTTTCTTCTGTATCAGAATCATTATCTTCATTTTTTATTCAAATAAAAGAATCATAAGATACTTTATCTTCTTCAGAAAATAGAATTTTGATATCTGCTCCTTCAAGATCCAGATCATAAGCATTATGAATCTGTTGGATAAGCTGGTATTAGACTTTGATACCATACATGTCCTTCTACCAGTGAGAACGGTATCATCAGCACAGTTAAGTACTTAAATGCTTCCAATCGGATGTTTTTCTCTCGTATTATATATGTATATACTTGTAAATATGTTTAGTTGATAGTGTCAAATTGTTTCATATAGTATAACAGGTGTATAAAATATAATACGATTAAATGCAACACAAAATAAAATAATATATAAAATAAAACACAATATAATTAAACATAACATAATGTAATTTGGCAAGCTCTAGTTGGCTTACAAGGCACGCTTGTTATGGCCAACAAGGCCGGCCTATTTGCGGCTGCTCTTCATGCTCCTCTTTAAATTCCCTTCATCATCCAACTTATTCTATTTTATTTACCTCACATTGATTCCTCAAAATCATTTTTTTTTTTACTAATAAACTTTAGTTTTATAGTACTAATCGATATGTTGTTTAGCTAAACTGTCAGTTTCAAATCTTCAATGGAACATATTATTTAAAAAAAAAAAAAAGAAACATACAAGTTCTTTTAAAACTAACATTCTTATTTTCAATAAATTCAAAAATATAAATAACTAATATATTTTAGTTCAATTAAATTTATTTATTTTTTTAAAAAACAAGGGTCGGAAATTCAACTTTAGTGATTGATCAAATAAGTGGGAAAATAACAAATAAATAAAATTAAATTGAACTTAGTTTGAAGAATCAAAAGTTGGGGGGTACAGAATTGTGATTAATTATTTATAAAAGAGCAAAGTTCTGAAATCAGCACAGAAATTTTAGTGGAATTTGATATTATAAATTTCCAAGTGCTAATAATTTCAAAGTTCTTCTAACTGTTTGGCCTTTGCCAAAAGTGTATAAAACACATAAATCAGTCTCATGCTTCCTATTTTTAAAAATTGCTATATGGAGTATGAATTGGCATATACTATTAGTGGAATACAATTTTTTTTATATAAAATTATATTCATATATTAATAGATAAAATTAAAAATTTTATTACTATATTAAAAAAAAAACATTTTTACAATCGATCGATTCCATGCATATATTTGTAAAATAAAAATTCATTTTCTTATTCGACTATATATGTACTAATGATGATCCAAAATATAGAGCAAACGGGCTGATCAGTAAATTGGTGCTGATTTGGTGATCTTTAAAATAGCGACGGATTTCATTCCACCCTAGCCACTGCTGGCTTAGCGACAGAGAAAGTCAGTTGCAATGACAAACGATTCCTGTCTGCCAGGAACCATCGCCAGTCCAGAAGTCAATATTTGCTGCCAATGTTAGTGACGGATTTTGTTTTGTTTAAAAAACCGCTTTTTGCAAACAAAAAAAAAAAAAAAAATATATATATATATATATATATATTTAACTTTTTTTAATTTTAAATAAAAATAGATAAATATATATATTTTTTTTATGACAGAAAAAATTTATAAAAAATTAAAAAAATAACCAATTAAATAAAAAAATTAAGAATTTATTTTTAGAACACTTTACAATAATTTTAAACACTCTTAGATCTTTCACGGGGCCAAATTCTACCAAGATTTAACTAACTAAATTTAGGGACGGATATTTATTTTGTCAGAGTCTGTTGGTAAATCAATGAATTTTTTTTAAAATATCCTAATTGAGCTTATAGTTGATGAAAGAAAAATAAATTTTTTACTTTATAAACAGAAATATGTTATAAAGTTTTTTATTTAATTATATAACATCGGACACCTCATACGAATTGGTCTTTATTAATTAATTGGATTTGAATAAGTTTCAAAAGGAGAAGAAAGATTTGGATAGTGGAATCCATACGAATGCAAAAATTATTATATTTTCTTTAACAACGCAAAAATTGGTATGCATAATTCAAGTAAAAATGAGAGTAGCACAAAGTCAAGGAAAATAAGACAGAAGAATCACCGACCCATGCTCAGAATTCAGGGCCATTGACAAAACTTGTTCGTGACAGGCCATGCATAACAGTAGCTTATTCAACCTCTATCTTTAACCATATATATATCCTCTCTCAAATTTCACATTCTCAACCTCTTTGTTTGTCATTTCACATCTTTTTATTTTCCCCCTTAAGCAATAAATATTTAGCATTTGTGGTATAATCATGAATTTTATATTAAGATTTATTTAATTTGTTAATTTATTTTCAGACCGTGCCATGCTGTCATTATATATCTATATGTATTGGGTTGAAATGGATTTGTACTGTATATTTCTTCATAAACTTATACTGTGTCCAAAATTATTAGTATGATAAGATATATGAAAGCAATTCTTGTTTTTACATGTGCAAAAAAAAAAAAAAAGAAACAAAATGGAATAGTATATAGTATAAATAGGAGTTTGATTATAGCTAAAACTGATCAAAAGACAAAAGGTAAAACGCAGAGTTTTGCAATTATTGAAAACGTGTGAAAAGCTGTGAGTGTTGATGGAGTTTAGGCTGAGGGCAACTAATCAGTTATCAGTAATCAGGCCTCTCTCGAGCTTAGGGAATCTTTTTTATTCATCCCCATTTTCCTTTTTTTTTTTTTGACATCCCCACATAGTCAGCCTTTATAAAGGCCTTTTTCCTCCTTAAATGATGCCCAGAATAAAGGAAAATAATTTTAAGCTAAAGCAAAGAAAAAGTAAAATAAGAGAAAATTCTTTTCATGTACTTCACTCAGGTTTCATTCCCATTTCCCACCGCTCCTCCCCAATCTTGTAATTGATAAAAAAAAAAGGTCAGTCAAAATTTACCCTGGATCGAAATGGTGGGAAAAATAGTGAGATATATAGTATAGTACTAGCAAGTAGTACGTACTTCAGTGTTATCATCGCCATATATGTCAAAATCAGTGCCATGCTCTTATTTTCGACTAAGTTTTTGCCTTTGCTTTGCAATATCACATGCTAACCTCAGTAGCTGCCCAATGGGAGCTTAGGTTAGTGAAATATGAATCATTTTCAGAGGCCACTAAGTCAAGGACAGAAACCCCATTATTATATATATGCACAATTCTTCATAGATAGCAACGATAATGCATGTAAGGTTGAAGGCCTGTACAGGGTTAAGTCTTATCTATATCATATCCATGATTGACTTTATTCATAACGACCCAATAATAAATAAATAAATAATATTTTAATAGTATAAATGCGAATATCCTATGTATCTGATTTGTAAATACCAGTGATATTTTTATAAATAAAATTTAAATCGGTTAATCTGTTTATTAATTTGCTTATATAACATTTTTTTTTGAATTTTGATTAATAAAAAAAATTCAGAAATATAGCTATGCTAGCTAAAGCCTAAAACACTAAGTGCTGGTATATTGGTACTCCGCAATTTCTTGTTTTAGTAGTTTTTCCCGTTTTGAGTAATGTTAATTATTGTATGCTTGGATTGAATCTCATCGCGTGCAGCCCGCAATTAAAACTATATATATACAGCTCATGTGATAGAAGGCACAAGCAGCTACCCTTGTACAGCTCATATTCTTCCTTTAATGTTGAAACTTGATGCTGATAATCATATTGCTATTGTCTCCATCTTTATGGATTCTTTTTTCTTGGAATAACATTAATTTTAGTGTCATTCTTATTGGACTGGTCTTTAAAATACCAAAATTATCAGTTTCAAATATTAATATAAATTGTTTACAATTTTATTTTCAATATAAAAGGTCTAATGGATATTCGAACTCGAAATCTCATAATCATACTAGTACTATTAAGCTAAAGTTTATTGGCATGAAATTCTTTGATTGTGCTCCCTATAGGCAATCTCATTGCGATTTCATTTTATCAGTATGGATGCTGAACAATTTTGGATCAGATATTGTGGTCCAGAAGGGCTTTTATATAATTATTTTCTTGGATCATATTGATACTTTTATACGTTGCTGTTCTGCATGTGTAATTATCTGACATATTGTTAACTTGATTAAAACCAAAGAAAAAAAAATCCTAACAGTGAATGTTGAGCTGTAGGTTGTTTTGACTACGCACCAACAAGTCAAATCTGAATGGTTAGTCTCTTCCCACTTCATAATTTTCACATTGGATGCTCTTAAAAGAAAATGTGAACGTAATATGAAACCGATTAGAATGAGTACTTTATAATTATGAACAAATAATTTAAATTATAAGTTGAAAGTTGCAAAGAAAATATCTGAATAAGGTACTAAGTCTCTTCTGTTCACTATGATAACCTGACTAGGGCTGAGGAATCTCTGGTAGAGGTCCATCAATTACTGCCATCAATTACCTGATTGTGGGGTTGATTTTAATTGTTTGTGAAGTCTTTTTACTATCTATATCCTTTGCATAAAGGAAACTCTGCTCATCAGATGAAAACTCAAGCTCTCCATATTTACACAATCAACGCAAATACATCGCCAGACATCCACAAATTATACTGTGGACTATGGTCCACAAAATATCATGGATCTCGCATGTGTAAGAGCATCAATAAAATACGGTGACAATTTTATAAATAAAACAAACTTACACATGTTTGTTTGTTAATATAAATTCATAAATTTATTATTAAAATATTTATTAGCTTATTAGTAAAATGTTCATTATCTTATCGATAAACGTTCATTTTATTTTAAAATAAAATTAACAGTTATTGTGTCTTTTAAATGTGATTTGTCTAGATTTATTGTTTTTTCGTTGCATTTTATCTCGATTTTTTATTACGTTTTGAGTTTTTTTGATGATGATTCAATGAATTCATATTACAAATTAAAATACAAAAAAAAATATTATTCATGAAGATAAGTACACAAATAAATAAAATGAACTTGTATCAATATAAAAAATGAATCTTTATTAATAAACTAATAAATATTTTACCAATAAACTAATGAACTTTTACTTCATTCGTAATGAATATTTCTCAATAAACTAATGAATTTTTTACTTCATTGCTAATAAATATAGAATCTTGTAACAAAATGCATTGTGTATATAATTTAATAAATATTATTTTATTTTATTTTTATAGTAATAAACTAATGAATATTTACTTTATTCACAACGAATCTTTTTTAATAAACTAATAAATATTTTTCAATAAAATAATGAACCGGATGATGAATATTTACGAAATTGCCGCTGTGTGTTTAATAGCTATGTAAATTTATTTTATTTATAAAATTGTCATTATCTCTTATACATGTGATATATTCTTGATCTATAATGCTCTATAGACCTGAGTGCATGACGTAAGACTTCCGAGACATCAAGACCAATATGGTTTTGCCTCTAGAGGCCACAGCGACCCTGGATTGGCTTCCTGGTAGAAGAAGAAGCCCAACTCAGTCTCTCATTTCAGCCCAAATCGATCGGTTCAATCCCATTACAAGCACCGTTGCATCTGCTCGGCTTGCATTGTCGATTGCTTCACTAAATAGATGATCACTAATGCTTGCCACATCTACACATCCCGCATGGTGACTTATTTTCATATTTAACAAAAAAAAAAAAAAAAGAGAAATGTGCTTTGGGTTTTCAAAAGGTTATAGCAATGTGTGATGCACAGAATATTACATGTATTGTGACCATCATTTCCAAATTAACAACTTAGCTTACATTTTCGTGGGAAAAAAAAAACACTTGGGAGAGTTCGTTTAGGACTCCAAACAATTCTATAATCGTGTACCACAAAGAATTTAATAGTAAAGTCATAAAATAAGGTCCCATAAACTAGGACTTGATGACCCCAAGAACTGTGGCTTGAAGTGAAACAGAGTGCTTAATGTCGCCAATATGAAGACTATGTTGTCCCATTGGAATTCTTCGAATTCCAGACCTATCAACAACACTTAAATACTTGCACACATGAATGTTAATCCTGACTCTTTGATGTGTCCCTGCAGCAACATGCACCTTTTCAAAGGCCACCAGTTGCTTGTGAGGCGCCCATTTTCCGGCTGGCGGCCTGGAGTATACTAGCAATGTGTGAGTTCCATCCTTAGACCCAACATTTTTGACGTCCACTTGAATTCCTAGTGAGAGCTTGCTACATCTTGTGTGTGTTACTCTAATTGCCTTCCCTGAAATGGTGGTGTTGGCCGTGTTGCGGCGGTGTCCGTCTAGGGGTACTGAAACCAGCGTGGGTGCACTTGCTATGTTGTGATTAAAGATTGTGTAGCTTAATCCATGCCCAAATGGGTACACAACTTTACCCTTGTAGAATCTATAGGTTCTGCCTGGATAGTTGTTTGATTGGCTTGGCCTCATTGCCATCTCTGTCATTGGTAGATTTCTGATGTAATCTTGTGGGTACCATGTCATTGGCAGTTTCCCTCCTGAAAATTAGCAACTTTCATCATTTATTTCCCAACATCACGAAAATTACTTGATATTCATGAATAAGAATACGAGAGCAAACCTGGATTAGTTGTTCCAAACAAGATATCAGCAAGAGCTGCGCCGCCGGCTTGGCCTGGATAGCCAGCCCATAAAATGGAAAGTATCTTTGGATCGTGCTCAGCGAAAGAGACATCTATAGGCCCACCGGACATCAAGACCAAAATGGTTGGGCCCTTTGAGGCCATGGCTACCTTAGACACAAGCTCTTGTTGACGACCCGGAAGAAGAAGGTCAGCTCGGTCTCTAAACTCAGCTTCGATGGATTGGTCTAGCCCCATCACTAGCACTGTCGCATCTGCTTGGCTCGCAGCAGTAATTGCTTCATCAAATAGCTTGTCACTGACGCAGCCCACATCGGCGCAACCCTGTTTGTAAACTGTCTTCGCATAGCTCCCAATACCCTGCAAAGGCGTAGTATATCCACAAGCAACACCTAATGGACCAAAACAATACCCCAAAAAAAAAAAAATTTTGAACCCATATAATATATTGCATCTGTAGAAGGAAAATTGGGATATGTGGGGTGGTAGATATGCTCACCAGCGTAATTTCCAATCATAGTAACAGTAACATTAGAGTTAGGCCCAATAACAGCAATAGTAGGATGACGGCGTGGGGATAATGGCAAAGAAGGACCGTGATTCTTTAAAAGAGCAATGCCTTGTCTAGCAGCTTCAAGGGCTAGGTGTTGGTGATCTTGGGTACACACATCTTGTGGACCAAGGTTCCCATATGGCTGAGCCGATGGCTCACCTTCAAACATCCCTAGCCTCATCTGCACTGTTAGCGTATTCACCAATGCATTATTTATGTGTTCCTCATTTATCAACCCTCTTTTCACAGCATCCTCCGTGTGCACCCCAAGGAATGGACCGCAGTCCAAATCCAAACCTACAACACATTCACAAAATTCCTCAGCAACTCAATTAATGCTGATTGTGCAAATTTCACTGAAAAAATAATTATGACTTGCCTGCTTTGATGGCATCAGCAGCTGCCTCTTCAGGAGTTGATGTATAATGTTGCTGATTATAATAAACCCCAACAGAATCACAGTCAGAAACAATATACCTGTTGTAAATAGCATTCAAGGAAGAGTTAACATATCAAGATTATGAAAAGACCAACTTAAGATTTTGGAAAAATCATTAATTTATGGTTAAGTACCCATTAAGGCCCCATTGGGTTCGCACAGTTTTCTGAAGGAGATTCGGATCAGCACAGGTGGGGACGCCATTAACTTGATTGTAAGAGCACATAACACTAGCTACTTTTCCTTCTTTCACACACATCCTGAATGGCACATCAAATGTGTCCACCATATCCTGCTTGCTTACCTGTTTCGCCAGCGTAAACAACTAATTAGCACAGATGCTTTTATTTCGCAGTTGAATGCCTGTACTATAGAACTATAATGGCAACGACCAAAACCAAGGAACTTCCAGTTAATGTTCCAAACTTCTATGCGATTAATGTCCAAAGTAGACAGCCAAACTAGTTGACTGCCTCTTCTCCCACTAGTCTCCAATCCATGCCCCAAATTAAGATGCAATCTTATCAAATTCATCATGTATAATATAGGTCAACTAAATCAACGATGAGAAACAAATAATCAAATTCACGAGTAAATTCTCATTAATTAATTGATATGGAGTCACATTTTGTACCTTAGCATTAAAATGGAAGCGATCCACGCCATTCCAGTTATCGAGGTCATAAGCCGTGAAGTGCTTACAGCAAGCAGCAACCTTCAAGCGGTCACCCTGGTTTCCCTGCAAACCCTTGACGTAGCTAGCAGCATATTTACCGACTACTAGAGGATCTTCACCGGGAGTCTCTTGTCCACGGCCCCACCTGGGATCTCTGAATATATTTACGTTTGGACTCCAATATGTGAGTCCCGCCATTCCTCCATTGTACATTGCCCTTCCTTCATCAGACACTACCTGCACCATATTTTGCTTACTTTAGAATTTGCATACTAATTAATTTTGCTAAAATGCACAAATTTCCCCTTATATGACGGTTGACAAAGATTTTTGTTGTATTAATCAAGAGGTATTGGCACTTGATCACTGTCTCATGATAAATTATACTAATCTTTTTTTTTTTTAAATTATTATTTCGAGGGATTAATTCAAACCCAAGAATTAACATTTCTAAGAAAAATCAGTTAATCTAAACAATTTTTATTCGTAATCCCACTGACTAAAGTAAAAAGATTCGGTTGATTGATGATATATTAGTTTTTCAATTGGCTAAATGATGTACCCAAAAAAAATATATACAGGTTAAACAGTTTTTGTGTTCCGGTTCCAAATATATAGCTATATTAAATATTAAAAAAATGTATATTTTTTTTTGGATAATTTTTGGTTTGTAGTTTTCCAATGCACATGGTATGGCAGTAATGAATAATTTAACGACAGCTTGAACATCAAAAAAATTTAATGATAACTTGCGGCGGAAATACTTAAAGTGAAACTCATAAAAATAAAAGAGGAAAAAGAAATAGTATAAAATTCAAATATGACCACTTATATAAGACCATATTTATGTAACAATTTTCCTTTATATTTACACAAACACAATTATTATTATTATTATTATTATTCGAATAAATTATTAATATTAATTATTGAAACGTAAAGATGTGTCCCTTTACATTATTTGAGTGACCTATCAAGTAAGAAATTGGAAAACAAAGCTGACACAATATACAATCTAGATGGCAAGACGGGATGATTTTACATGATAAAGAAAGGTTGAAACCCATTCCATCTCAGCTGGCATATATTCATTAACTTGTTCTCAAAAAAAAAAAGCTCACATATCAATAAATAAGAAATTCAATGCACTGCAACCAAAAGAAAAGAACAGAACAGA
>CATIWF010082097.1:0-49857 GCA_949630135.1 Balakata baccata | reverse complement strand
TGGTAGAAGAAAATAAATAAATCTATATTTTTTATAAATGGATTTGGAAAGAACAATTTATAAAAAATTAAAAAATCAACTGATTAAATAAAAAAATTCAGAACTTTGGACGCTGGCAACAATCCCATACACTCCTTAAATGATTTGGCATTCTGATTTTTATGCAGCGAGTTATGAATTCCTGCCACAGTTAAATGATTTGGCATTCTGATTTTTATGGAGCGAGTTATGAATTCCTGCCACAGTTAAGTTTTATGAGTATCCCAAATGAAAGAATATGAACCCGAAAATCGTCGTAAATTCTTCAATGAAAAACAAAACGAACAGAAACAAACAAAACGTGAAGCAGCATATGAACATACAAAAAGAAAAATACATATGGTCGACAAACTGAGGTGGCAAAATCATCCAGAAACATTCAAACAGAGTCCAAACTCCATTATTCACTTAAAATAGAGAAATTGATAGCCTTGGTCCATCAATTAATTCATTAAGAAGAACATAACAATATTACAAAGCCAAAACTTGGGGCTCGGTATTGACCTACAATAACTTATAACCCAACAAATATTTACTTAGAAATCAAGAGACAAAATCTTAAGCAAATCATGAAAAGACACACCATCTTTATCATCTCCGCCGCCCAATCTAATCATAGCTTCAATATCGTCATCATCAGCATGGAAGCCAGCCCACTGCATGTAGCTCTTTAAATCCTCACGGTTCAATTTCCCGTCCCCATCTTTATCCATAACCTTAAAAACATCCTCCATCAGTACTCCGTAGCTCCAGCTCTTCTTCTTCTTCTGCTTTCCATTTCCATGTAGGACCCGCTCAAACTCCTCGTACTCAACGAATCCATCTTTGTTGAAATCAGCAACGGACATCATCGTCCCTATGACGTCATCATCGTCGGACACGCCACCGGAAAATCCTGAATAAAACATCTTAAGGTCGTCTCTGCTGATCTTCCCGTCGCGGTCGGCGTCGAGGATGTCAAATGCTGTCCTGAAATCGGGCCTGGACGACGCCGTTTTCGAAGCTAAAGATCCACCGGACGGACACATTGCTGCGAAGAAAGAAATAATTGAGAAGAGAGAGAAGTTTAGGAATGGTGGACGAAGTTGTGAGAAGCGAGAATAAGTTTGGGTACATGTTATAGAGAAATTCTTAGTTGTTTCCGTATGTGTGGGAGAAAAAAGTGGGGCCCGACCGAATTTGGAACTTGTTGGACAAGTTTTGAGCATCGCCACGTAGGATTTTACGTATGAGGTGACGTAGGCTGTGATTGGCAATTTTGACTGACTTTTTGAGGGTTTTGGAATTGGGAACGTGCCCTGCTGACTCCTTCTGACTTGGTAGATGTGTTAATTACAGATACCTCCTTGGAAATTTCTAGAATTTACCCACCAGATTCGCCACGTGTTAGATTCCTTCTCCGTGAAAATGGGAGAAACGGCGTTAAAATTGGGAGGTGCTTATCGATTTTTTTGCTTTGCTGAAGTTCATGGATGTTTCCTATTAAAAAAAAAATATAGAATCTTCTTACAAAAAAAAAAAAAAATCTTAGCTGGAGATGGTTTATGTTACTATTATTAGTATTACATGAATTTGTTTTGATAGTATGATAAGAAAGCCTACATTAAAATATCAAGTAAAAACTCTTTATATGTAATGTTTTAAATGTGAATGAAGAGCTTTAATCCATATATTATATGCTAATACGACCAAAAAAAATATTATGAGTCATGGATTTTTAAACTTTGGGATAATTTTATGCTTTCTTGTTTTTTTTTAAATAAAATAATAGTTTACAGAATATAAGGATATTTAAAATTTAGCTCAATTTACAGTATATTTAACGTATCTGTATACCAGATATAATGAACAATTGAAATTGCAGGATATTAATTCAATTATTGAGATTGAAAATTAAAAAAATTATAAAATTATATTTTTATTAAAATAACTTATGGCCAATTTTTCAATGTAAATAATTGAAAAACTAATGTGGTAGCCAATACCATATTATTGGAAATTTAATATAACAATTAATGTGTCACGAAAAAAAATGATATAACAACTATTGTATTACCAAAAAACTGACTATAAGTGATTTTAGCGAAACGAAAAAAATTAACTCCAAAATTTCCGTGGTACTTACTTAAGCATCATCATCTTCTAAACATGCGTGGATTTATGGTTTCTTACTAGAGGATTTTATACAAATTACCAAATTAAAAAAATCTTCTTTGTTTTTTATCAAATCCACTTGTCAATTTTAAGAAATTTTTATTTTTTATTTTCATCTTCCTTCTTCTTCTTCTTCTTCTTCTTCTACCTATCTATCTTTTTTCTCAATTCGTGTATTAGCATTTTCTGACTGCAATCCAGATATTCACCAACTCAAATACACACCAATGGAAAACGAAATCATCGAAATGAGGGCAAACTAAAACAAAAGCTAGTAGTATGTAGAATGAAATTCCAAATTGAAGCCAAATGCACGAACTGAAGACTAGACCATGAGCCACTCAGCATTCATACCGATTAAAACTTCAACATCGAAGCCAAATACACGAATTGAGAGCCCATGAAGAACAAACTAAATCCTGAGCTACTCAACTTTTGTATCAATTAAAACAACAAAACTGATGCCAAATGTAGGAACTGAAAACAAAATGAGCACAGACTAAATCAAGAGCTACACAGCATTTGTAGAGATTTGAAACTTCAAAATCGAATTAAAAAACAAATCGAAGCAAGTTCTAGAAGATGGTGGAGGATTCAATCTGCTGCATATGGTGAAACCGTTCCTTTCTTTGCTTCTTCTTGTAAGGTTATCTATTATTCTTCTTCCTCGTTTTACAATTCAACAAAGTATACCGTGGTATTCTCAATTTCCAAAATTTTTTTTAAGGAATTCAAATGTATTTTCAAAATATACTGAATTAAGGTATTCCCAAATTATATCGAAAAAAAGTATTTTAGAGATACAAAATGTACATTTTTTTGGTATATTTTGATATGACTTTTTGAGTATTTGGGCTTAATTTTGAAAAAAAAACTTTCAATGGAGCTTTTATTGTAATGTTTTAGAAGATTTTTGTCATTTTTGAAAAATTCCCTTCTTGCTATACTTGATTCTTAAATGGGCTTTTTCATGGACGTAGTAGGTTTGAATTTTGAACAATGAATAATGGGCCAACATATTGGTCGCTTATGGGTCAGAATTGGGTTTTAATCGGGTCAACTTGGCTATCTTGTAAATATACCTTTCGACGGAGGAGTTTTTCGTAATTTGAAACGCAAATTCATAACCCTACTAATCCCTTCCACGGCACGAGTTTCAGTATATAAAAATCTCCTTATTCGGAATGGCAGAGAAGGCTCTGTTGACGGAATTCTTTTTCCCTTTTTTTTTTCCTCCTAAGAGATGCCTCTTTGTTGGAGGACCCTTTGATCTGATTTCTTCAATGGTTTTAGGGTTTCTCCGAAAAGAAAAGAGGCATAGATTTTTATGCAGAAGTTGAGTCGCTTCGCCTCTTGTACGCCACAGGCGCAGTGAATAATATCCTGCTACATATGTACATATATCCCTTGTTTTGTTCACCGTCTTTGAGTTGTGTGGCAAATTTTATGAATGCGAAGGGTTCCTATGATGGCACGGAATCTTTGAGACCTGAATTTTATCTAATTTTGATGAAATTTATAAGCATAATTTCTCTGAGGAACCAATTGATTGATTATCAATAAATTTCTGATGGTTTCTTAATTCCTAAATGATGTAATAATGGGAAAATTGATGAACATGCACTGGGCTCTGAGCAACGCTGTATAGCAGCCTAGCTTTATTGATGCATATTTGCTGCCTAGAAAGCTATGTCTGATTTCCTATTGACTTCGATAATTCTTTTTTTTTTCTTTTTTTGATACGCAATTGCCTTCTAATATGGAACTCGGGATTTTGGGAATTTGTTATCGTGGAGTGTCTAAACTGTTGAGTATGAAATGAAGACTGAAAACTTGAGCTAATCCTTTTCAGTAGGTTAAGAAGATTTTTTTCCAATTGGAAATTGAAACATAAAAATATTTGCGTAAACCCAACTAGAAAATGATCTCCATCTTATGGGGAAAAAAAACAAACCCAGCTCGGTGTATCAGTGTATGATCAGTTGTATGGAATTCTTGAATATGTTTCATAAGTTAACATTACTAGAAATGCAGATAGGAGCGGCCGTTTTATCAGTAAATGGATCCGTCCTCCCTGTGGTTTTATGATGCTGCAATCAATTATTCAGCTGTTCTGTGGGCTTGGTATGATCTTGCGGGATATTCTTGGGCAGTTTGTCTGTTGCAGAACTGTTGTTACTCCTTACTGCTGAGCACTAGGCACCTAATACTACAGAAGCTTTTTGCCTTAGAGGAAGCGTTGAGTTGGGTTAACGCAAAGAATTTTAGGAATGTTATTGTTGAGTCCGACTCAACAGGAGTAGTGTATGGTTTTAGCAGCTCATCTGAGGATCGATCAGAAGTTGGTGGTGTTATCCAAGTTTCCCGTTCCAAAGCGCACCTGCGAGAATATCGCCTGTTAACTTTGTGAGAAGGAATGCAAATGAAGTGGCTCACAGCTTGGCCAAGAATGCTCACAGATTTGATGTTGGTGTAACTTGGCAAGGGGCTCCTGAAGTCATCAGACCTCTTGTTTTCAATGATATGCTGTATTAGCTTGATTTTAATAATATTTCTCATATTTCGGTCAAAGAAAAAATGGAAAATAATCTCCATCTAAGTAATTCTTTTCGTAAGGTTTTAAATAATAATCTTAATTGACTCTTACATTTCAACAATATTACCAAATTGTTCTACAAAATTTGAAGGTATGTACTTTGGCCTCTAAACTTATTTGCAAATAATCATATTATTTTAAAACTAAATTTTAAATCAAATAAACATCCTAACTTTTAATTTATAATTCATAGATCACTTCAAAAAATTAAAAATTCAGAAGCCAAATCAATATTTCATCTGTTTGCAAATCTCGTGATTCAGCACATGGAGGGCCTCAAAAGAGAGATGGTTCCAACTTACAACCCCTTACAGATTCAAAACCTCAGAGGTTACAAAAAAAAAAAAAAAACAAAACCCATACTTCATACTTATCTGCAGTTAATATGTTCGAATCAATTACTCTAATCTAATGTTATTGAACTGCTACAAGAAAAAGAAAAAAGTCAAAATTTGTTTCTTAACATTATATTTTCTGGTATAAGAATTTTCTTTTTCCTCTACAGTCTATCCTGCCCGCAAGGACATGTGCATAGAAGAATTTACAAACAGGTGTTGGTTTTGGCATCTATCAACGGACTGGGCTGGAAAAGAAAATAACAACAAAGTACACAAAAAATCCAGCAAGAAGAATCCCCCCATAGATGTACGTTTGAGAAGTGTGCACCGGATATTTGTACTCAATTTCACAGCACCTCATCTTCTCTCTCTCATTTGCCAATACATGATCTACATACCTGCATCCCACAGCATTAATTAAATTAAAATTCACATAGTATTCAGTGATGATTTTAATGGAGATAAACTTGGTTAAAAACAAAAACTTACTGCTGAGTAAACATGGAGCTCTGGAGAATTTCTGAACTATTCAAATGAGCATCTTGGAGCCGGTGATCATATAACAAAGAAGACAGATCCACAAGCTGTTCCTCGAGGCCCTGTCACGTAAATGAATGAGAAAACTGTTTTATTTACTTGTTTATGTTTGAATAACTCAAGAAGTCACCCAGTTGTGAGCGACTTACATCAAGATATTTCTCCAATCTGTCAACCAGTTCATGCGGAAAAGGTTCGGGCAAGTTTGTTGTTTTCCTATAGAACTTCTCTAACCATAGTTCTGTTCTTGTCTTGTTTCTTTTGCCTTTCACAGGTTCCCCAAGTGGGGTTTTCAGATACTCCACAGCAAAAGTTTGGACAGCCTGTCAAAAAAGGAGGTCCTTTATTAAGTTATACAAATAATCAATATTTGAATTCTCAATGATAAATAGAAACCATCTTACTTCTGATGTATCGCGAATTCTATGAAGAGCTGAATCCACACGTGCATATATTGTGTTCCTCTGCCAACAAAATTAACGATTTCAGAGATGAGTTACACAGATATAACATAATTAAGGAAATACAAACAAATTAGTTGATAACTACCAGATGCATTAACAAGAACTTTATCTGTTGAAAATGTCCATATCCAGCAAGATCACTCAGTTCTTTATGTGACAATAAAAGTAACTTTTCATGTCAGAAGAATTTTGATGATGAGATTAGACGTACCGATGCAACATCTTGTAGCAATTTACTGACTTTGGAACTATTAGAGAATGGTCCAAATGGATGACATCCAGCTGCCCAGAGCCAATTTACAATTGGCCTTTCATGTACATGAGATGCCTTCTCGTATGGTGCACTCAACCCACCAACAGTAGAAGCAAGCCCTGCCAATATGTGTCTCTGTGCAAGTGATGGAATGGCATACCTTCTCTCTGTTTCCGAAACATAGCTGCTCCAACAAATAGTTGTGTAAATGTCAAAATGGTAAAACAAATTGCTGAACCTCTCCACTTTTCTATCAGATCTACAGATATATAATGAAAACTAAAGGACAATTGAACTATGCAAGAAATATGGAACTGCAACTGCTTGCTGAACCTCTCCACTTTTCTATCAGATCTACAGATATATAATGAAAACTAAAGGACAACTGAACTATGCAAGAAATATGGAACTGCAACTGCTGCTTCTGGTGCAGAATCATAGAGATTGAACCTGGAAAAGCATTATCTGCTCCTTATGTAGTCTGGGATTAAAGATGAGTTGGGTGAGCTATCTATGATGGATAATTGTGTCATTACAATGTTAACAAAAACATCATGCCCATATGCCATGAGATATGAGGATGAATGTGCTCTCGGATAGTGGCTGAACCAATTCTATTACTGCAAGAAATTGTGGGAATGGATGCCTAGACATTGTCATTGCAAAATGAATACCGAAGTAAAAGGGATATTAATAGTTTTTCTAACAAATGCTCAATAGATATTCATAAATAATCTAATTTTTGAATTAAAATTCCGTGATAGGAATAAAATGATGGATGTGAGTTCGTGATTTGTAGCTCAATCAATGAACATATGACGCATTGAAGAACATCAACATGCCTTAAAGTAGAAATAAAAGTCAAAGAAAACTACATGTACTATAGTTGTTAAAGGCGCGCCCTAGGCTCTAGCCTCAGCGCTTTGAAAACCCAAAGGTGGACGTTGTTACAAAGGCGCTTACCTTAGTGCGCCTTGAGCCTAAGGCGAGGTGCGCCTTTATAACATTAGTTAAATATTTGTATTTTTATTTTATTTTTAGTATCGGAAAATCTAAATAATTAATTATAAATTGAAAAAAAAAAAAACTCTTAGTATGTCTTACTACACCTAATTATTTCCAAAACAAACAATAAAAAAGAAAAAAAAAAGTTAGGGCAAAGAAAACATATGTTCCAGCTTCTACAAAGATAATTTGAACAACATAATTTAGGCGCAAGACTAATTGTACTTTGCTATAATAATTCATAATTGATAAGCATTAGAATTTGTTAAATACAATATTAGTAAACTTAAAATCCTTGTGTGTTTAGTAAGCTTATGAGTCTTGTGTTTAGGATATCAAACCTTAATTAAATTTTTTTTTTCTCTGTATATGTGTTTCTATTTTATTATTATGACTTATGTGCTTTGAGTTTTAATATTTATAATATTATATTACCTTGCTAGTAGTCTAATAACAAAATTTATAATTTTTTTCAATTATTTTTTATTTTTGCGCCTCATGTCACTTAGGCGTGGGCCTATTCTAAGGCACAGGCTTGTGCCTTGCGTCTAGGATTCAGGACCCCTTAGCACCTTAGTGCGCCTTGCGCCTTTAATAACTATGACATGTACAATGTTTTATATCCGCTGGTCAGTAATTAGAGTGATACATTATAAAGGCAAATGGTTTTTAAAAGTGCAGGAAAGACCAATTAGACAGCTAACTAGGAGATACTCAGTGTCACTCACCTAAGAGGTATCTTATCATGTTGATGCTCAAGCACAATTACAACATCATTGCTTGTCCAAACAAAGCTTTCATCCTCCATCATAAGGTCTCGATCCACATCAGCCAATGATAGCACAAAGCTGCAGTAAGATTACAAATCATATTATACCTAAAGAAAGCTCAGCAACAAAAGAATGCATAGCTATAGTTTATCATAATTTTTTTTTAAAATTGTGTTATAATTAATATTAAAGCATTAGAAAGAAACGAGACGTTTATTACTAAATCTATCAACAATATGTGCTCATAATATCAACTTTTTGCACTGATACACTTAATTTTCGTCAGAAACTGTATTCTAAGGCAATAAATTAGCTACAGAACAGTTGTGATGACATGAAGCCTTCATATCATTTGATGGGAAGAAAAAAGAAGAATGCCAAAATTGATAAGAGTGCAGTGCGATCCTATTTTGAAATTCAAGGACCATATGATGCAAGACAACAATTGCAGGAGGAGGTGCATACTCACACTGGAATAACTCTTGTTCCATAAGTGCGGTACAAATTCCCTTGTTTCTTTTCTTCTTTCTTCTTATTCTTCTTCTGCTTCTTGCCATGTCTAGAATCATAACTAGCCCATAGAGGTTTATGTTTAAGGATGGAATCACCTGAACCATCTGATTCATCCATCCATTGCTGTAGAAAACAACTCATTTCAGTAAATACAGAGAAGAAGTAATAAAAACAAAAGACCGTTTTCTCCTATATCAGGTAGATTCCTAGAAGACAGCCATTAAATCACAATGACCCAGTTTAGACACTCATCATCTGGAACAATAATATATGTGTAATGATTGTAAACAGACCTGGCGGAGAAAAAATTTACTCGAAAGAGATGGATCAGCCAACTCAACTAAACCAGCAGCAAGCACATCAGCAGACCGCTCCATCTCCTGCAATCAGCAATTCCAAGAATAGTAAATCAAAGGCAATTGAGCAAATAAATCTTCATGGGATATTTAGGCACTTCAAGCAGAAACATAATTTACTATTCGTTACAAGACATTAGCAAATAAAAAAAAGGCAACTAAAAGTAATCAAGTTAAGATGGCATCATGACCCAACAGGAATATAGCAAAATGGAATTTAAAAGACAGGCAAACTGAAAATCTGCTCATTTTCCCATCAAAATTACTTGTGTAATGTCTATTTCGCATGGAATACATTGCCAGTGCTCCTTAAAAACCATGAAATAGCCATGAGAAACCCTGGGGTACCTCATATCTGACAGCATGCTTCCCAATTAAAACCTAAATTCAAAATAACTAGGTTTATGCCTACAAATAAATGCATCATAATACACAGATTTAACAACTAAAGTAAAATAGCACACAGAAAAGAAATCCCACTTCTTTAAGTATAGCACCATCTAGATATGTTTTTGTATGAACATGGAAACGCCCATCCTTCTTGGTTTCTTGCAAGGAGTGCCCTCGCATTGCTTTTGAAACAGCAATAGCCAACTTCTCATGGCGATGTAATGAATGTGAACCACCTACAATTACAACTTCTTGCCCATCATGAACCATCTTCTTCACCTGAAAACATGAAAACAGATGGCATTGAAATGTAAGGTGTTTCCAATATGCAAATATTTATGAGACATCCAGATTACAATGTGTTTGGTGCATAACAAAGTCGTATCAAGTTTCTTTTTGTTCTTTGTTTACTCATTCACTGATTTCAGGTAAAATTTTGTAGGCATATAACCGCAGTCCACTAAGCTCGATAGGACAAACATATCACATAATCATTTGATTGACTGGGTTATTTGCCACTGCGAAGCATATCAAAGATATGTTCAATCAACACATTCTGAAATACTGCAAGTGATAGTAGGCATAGAGTTCAAAGGTCAACATAGATTTAGTAAAATTCTTAATCCAATCAGTTCAGAGATTTGGAAGCAACATAACATGATGCCATGGATGTGAAGCTATACAATTTTTGATCCAATCTACTCAGAGATGCATCAATTTACAAGCAGGACAGAGGATTTTGTAAATAGGCCCAGAAGAGCCTATTTGGAAACTCACCTGCTCAGTCTATACTTTTATATTAATTCAAGTTAATATTTAAGCTTGTAAAGGCATACTTGCATAATTTCTCCATAATAAGCAAATGAAAAACATTGCAGTAAGTAGCCCAGTGAGTTACTGCATGCCTTGGAGTGCAGGAAATCAGGCTTCAAATCCTCACAGTTATACCAAGTACATACTATACTTTCTATGAAAGAACTTCATAACAAATTTTTGATTTCATCATTCAGAAAAAGTAATCAATGGGAGAGTGCTTGGAAAATATTCATATGAGAAAAGTAACAATTAATTAAATGAAAAAGGAACTAATTTTTTTTTTACCCGAAAAACATTTTTTCTTATCTAACACCGTTTTTGTCTTTTGCTTCAAGAATAGTAGAGAGCAAACAAAGCAGCATTTGCAAGCACACCAAATCATGCCATAATTTTCAAATTATAGTAAGAAACACAATAAGATTTAGGAGACACATTACTTTGGGATTACCACTATCTTTAAACTCCAAATATAGTGAAACAAATTCTATGCAAAACAGCTCACCTCTGATTCAATTTCTTCAATGTTTATGCTGTAATTATGACCCTTTTCCATAATATTATATCTATTATGGTTTTGGAGCACAATTATTGGTATTAGCAATCTTGTTGCCAGATCAACAGTCTCAAACCTAAATCATTCAATGTATAAAAGTAATCAGCTGCAGAATATACTAAATCTAGGAACATCATATAATAAGAAGATTCTTAAATCCACAATATACTTGAGGATCATCAATTAAAAAGGATGCAATAGAAGTACCTAACATCTGGAGCTATAACATGCTCAACTGTGGTTGCTACCAAGGCTGCAATTTGTCCAACAAAGATATCTGAAGCATGATCACTAATTACTCCTACACCCCTTGCAAACAATATGTTTCGTAACCGTGGCAATGTTCTCGAACTGACACTTCCCTCTTCAGTTTCAATCTTTCCATAGGTGCAAGGACCTGCTGACAGGTCGATAACAACAAATCTGAACATTACAAAAAACAAAAAGTCAGACCCTGGAGAGAAGGGATGTGTGAGGTAGGGGGAGTTAGAGAGGTGCATTTTGAAGAATCAAGTTATCAATTTTCATAGAAAAGACATAATGCAAAGAACAAAATAAGAGCACAGTTTCCAGTTGAACAGGGGAGTCATAAATTTTAGTCTACTCTAGCACTTATTTCTTGAAAATGCATATTGTCACATCTTCCCACTGTGATTAATGTTACCTCCAGAAAATGCACATTATCATGATAGCTTTACCTTACAATTTACATTAAGTTCCAAATTCTCCAAAACTAAGAATACACAAATTGAACAGAGGCTTTGAATTGATGATAAACTTTATCCCAACAATCTTCAAATGACCTATACTGTTAATCAATCTCATTAGATGTTGGAGGTTAAGTATGGCAGATCTATATATATAACTACATAACTTATAATATTGTACCACTTGACAATAATATTCGTTTGCAGTGGCAGGTGGGGTTGATGACTTGCTGAGTTCTCACCAAAAAACTCACACTTCTGGCATATTCCATTTCCTAAGTTTAGCAATTTTATTTCTTTAGCATTTCCAAAAACAAAAACCAGCACTACTTTCTTGCATGAATTCATCAAGATACATCATATGTTTCTATTGCAATATATCTCATGGTGGAATTCTTAACTATAGATCATAGCTTAAAGATTTCATGACAAAGACTACTCCAGAAATAATTAAATGGGTAAATATCTCTATGTTCTATGAGCCTTTGTCCAGTTTGACCTAGAGACCATGAGTTCAAACCACGAAGAGAGAATCTTTAGAATGCAGTTAGAAGGCTGCATCTATCTAATGCTCCCTAGAGTCTGCAATGATTTCTGACAGGCTGCCTCATGCACTAGAGCATCCATTTATTAA
This sequence comes from Balakata baccata, assembly GCA_949630135.1. Lineage (NCBI taxonomy): Eukaryota > Viridiplantae > Streptophyta > Magnoliopsida > Malpighiales > Euphorbiaceae > Balakata > Balakata baccata. The sequence goes on along the minus strand of CATIWF010082097.1, from coordinate 37,732 downwards.
ATATTTCAGCTTGAATCTCCTTGATCAAAACTTGAAGAAATTTAATGGATGCACAACTCCAAACACATAAAAAACCTATCCAAATGATTGCCTACTTGATCTAGGATTTCTGATGGCAGATATGTTTTTAGAAGTAATAAAAGAGCATTAAAATTCAGGCAGAAGGTCAACACCATCTAAAAATGATTTTTTTCCTTCATATAATTTCAGTCTCAACATATTGAATGTGTCCATTGTATTCACACCTGTCTGAGCTCAGCCAAACTTGAGTTGCTCCTCCACCATTATATCGATAGCGATAAATGTAATCCCCCTCTTGTTTATTCATGTCTTCTTCAGTCAATTTGTTGATTTCCCCATACATTAAACTGTCGAGATCAATTTCCTTATTTCTAGGATCCATCCTTACCTAAAAGAGGTGATTAACATGGATTCGAAAAAACAGCTCAGCATATTATTTCAGACCAAAATAATTATTACCAAGATGAAAATTGGAATGTTAACCTTTATAATTCTTCAGGAAAGGTAGTGAATTGGTAGATTGTAAACCGTAGAGAAATACCTTATCAAAATTGACAATAAAGATTGCATTAGGAGCAGGTCTATCATCCTCCCTGGAATTGTACCCCACATTGTCCGGGTCAAATATGTAAGAGTACAATCTCTGAAAAACAGGCTCCACCGTAGTAGCCTCCACCTCAAACAGAGGCACCTCCCTTCCAAAATCAGTCTAAAAATGTTGCAAAAAAACTAAAAGTTAGGAAACTCATAGAAGACTCATAATCCATAAAGCTAATAAAAACAATTCTACTCACCTCTCTCGCAGTCCCAGAAGCAACCATAGCCTCTTTCAATGCCTTCTCGAGTGCAATCAACTCTGGCTGCCCAGCCTATTGCAAGAGCAGATGCCGATATATAAGAGCCAATAACAAGAAAATCATTCAGAATGCCAATTGAAGAGAGCTTACAGGAAATGCGTTATAGACAACATGATGCTCAATATCGAGAGGCTCGCCGGTCTCTTGGCATGAAGGTCTGTGAGATACAAAGCTTGTTCGAAGAAACTCTTCCAATTTGTGTGAATCCAAACTGTATCTATAACTTCCATCTCCATTAAATCCTATAAGCACCACATTTATCTCTAGCGGAACCTGAAACGGAACCTGCAAAATACATTTCTCATGAAATTAACAGCTAAGGCGAGTAAATCTATTCGATATATATGTGTATGTGAGTGTGTGGACTGTTAGGAAGAACCTCAGCGCGAGTGTGGAGCATGCGGCGGACGTCTGATCGGACGCTATCTCGAACATCATGAAAAGCGCCATGGTGCCACTGAGGGTGGCCAGGGTCTCTCCTGAAGGCCTGCGGAGCTGAGTAGGAACGAGTTACTAGCAGACTCAGCGCGAGAATCAACGCGTGATATAGAAATGAGAAGCTGGAATTTGGTATTGCGGACATAATTAGAGCAAAGGATTAAGCAGAAGTTGTTAAATTCGATGCGTCAGAGATTTTGATTGCTCGTGAAGATGGAAGTGTGATTCTCCACTAGGTCACCACAGAACGAACTTCATCGGACTAATTTTGAATACGTAATTCCTCAATTGCCCCAATTCTTTCATCCAATTTACGATTTGTGTCACGCATACATCAATTTCTGCTGGACCTCCTGTAACTTGGGTTTCCGTCCGGTCGGGCCAACGTGCTTTATTTATAATTTGGGGTCTCGTATACTGTCATGTTTTATTTTATTCATTACATAATAAAAAGCTATCTTACAATAAATTTATTGTATCTAAAATTTAAATATGAACGTGGCCTGTATCAATATATATATAGTTTATAAACGTGATGAATTAAAACTTGTTAATTCAAGATGACACAAATTTATTAATAAATTAAATGTATTTTTTTGATGTTTGCAAGTCAATCTGCACCTCCCAAAACCTGAAACAAAGAATTTTAATCAAGTAGTAGCAACTATAGTAATCTCTGAGAAACAACATCATACAAATATTAAACCTCTCATGATACATGGGTTTCGAAATCAGTGTTCAAGTAGTACAACCTCTCTATCAGCAGCACGGCTCTATATCAATATAGATCACAGTATACATTTTGCCAGTGGTGTTGAACCATAATCAGTGGAAGCAGAACTATGTGATTGAGTTTAGAAATAATCAGTGTTCCAGAGCACTTCGAACGGAGATTGGAGGGTTTTGCACTGTGCTTCTGGATATAAGTCCGTGATTTAAGAATAACACTAACAGTATTATCATCATGAAAGTGGCGTCGGACCTTCTTGTCAATCTTCCGTAGATCTGAATATTGCATCTCTCGTTTTCTTGCTGCTTCATGGAGGGCAGCCTTGACAAGCCTTTTCGCGCTTCCCTGCGTTAACAGAAGTTCTGGGTTACAAATCAAAGACATTTGGGACAGATGAAGAGTACGATCAGAGTTTTCTATGAAATAGCTGAGCAAGCAAGTTCTGAATATTAAGGCTAACATCGACCAGTAAGTCAGTTTCTGAAGAAGAGTAGCATATTGTGCCTAAAAACTTATAGGCATTTAACACCTAAAATCTAGAAGCACAAGAACATGAATGCAATTATAATGCGGATGAGCCAATGATACAAATTGAAAAATTAGAGGGAAAATATCTTACTGCACGCGGATGACTTTGGACAATTTCAACAGCTTTTTCATTACTCAAGTGTTCCCAAAGACCATCAGATGCAAATATAAGGAAGGAATCATTTGGTTGGAGATGATGGGAAATTATAGTTGGACTGGCGCTCAAGAGAGGCATGTTCATTGGCTCAGGGAGTCTGAATTTTGCATTAATTGATTCCCTGTTATACTGTGCATGTTTCATATATACGTTGCCAATAGATTGAGAAACCTGCATTAAAGACAGTGATGAAGTTTGTGGCATAACATATCATTTAGTGAAGGAACATTGCCAATAAAATTGAGGACTTAAAATTCCAACATAAACAATTATACGCTGCAAGGAATTTTCACAAAATATTGGATTGCCACATTACATAAATGTAACAGAAAATCAGAGGAAGTGGGGAAGGAGATCCAGAGTCATTTATATAATCAATATGCTTATTTTCTTAGCAATACCAATAAATAATGAAAATCAGAATACTTACTGCTAGATAAGCCAGCAGAACTAAACAAGAGGTCATACTGAAACTTTAAAATCATGAAAAAAGGAAAAAGATATAACAAACAACATGTTGTGCTTCATAATTTTTCTCAAGAACTTGTGTCAGCAAATGTTTTGCCCTTGGTTTCAAAACCAAATGACAGTGTAATTTTCGGATAAAGGATGTGATTCCAAGTATCGTTGTACAAACATCTAAACGAACTGACTTTTTTGGTTAGATTTTGCATTCATCTGCTCTATGGTTTTTACTTCTACTGAATCTCAGTCACACTCTAATCCAGTAATCACAATAAGAAAATACAGTCAATCATTATAAATATTACAAATCCGTTAGTGGGAGAAATAATAGGACAAAATTGATGTTGTATTAACAACTACAACAAGAACATCTGCCCCTGAATCCCTAGAATAATAAACAAATGAATTTATCTTTGGTTCACAACCCAATGCCTATAGATAGCAGTTGCAAAATTTCTCAGCTCTAGCAAAATGTCTAAATAAAATGTTCAATAGAGGAACTGACAGAGAATTCAAGAACTCATAAAAGAATTTCATAAATGTCAATGACATATGACTCAATATGAAGGATGAAATTCAGTTTGTCAAATAACCTGAATAATCCCCTTTACTCTCCAAACTCCATGCTTAAGGACAACAATCTCGGGATCATTTGGATGTAATTCCTTAAGGTTCTTGCCTGACAGCTTCAAGATTTGCATTATATTCAGTTGATAACTGAATAACTGCAATTCCTCCAGTATTGCCAACTTTCTTAACCAAAACGACACGAGAATCTCCCAAGTTTGCTACAAATAGGGTCTGCTGGAATATCACTCCTACTAGACAGCAAGACCCGCCAGTTGAGTATTGGGGATAAGTAGTCCACAACTCGGATACAATAGCAGTAAAACCTTCTTCTGTTGTGCAAAAAGCTCTTTGAATAGTACTGTCACAGCTCCCTGTGCCTCAGCTGAGATTGCTGCATAACCACAAAGCCTAATAATGCCAACATAAGACAGACTCCTCCTTAAGATTAAAAAGAAGAGAAATTTCCCTAAGAAAGCAAATCATAGTATAGTTTGAAAAAGAAAAAGAAAATGTTGATCAAATCTATGTACCCAAATGTTTGACAAGGTGATGCCTTGAGCAGAATTCAGTTTCTAATATAGATTTGTTCCATCACTCACTGTTTGCTACAGTATTAGAGGCATTTCCTTAGCTTTCAAAACGAAAAACAGCAGAATTTGAGTGCATGAAAAACTATTTAAATAATAAGTAAAAAGTACCATAAAAATTTGACTACTTCTGAAACCAAAAATTAGCATTGTTTTTCAGCCTCTAATACAGCAAGTTAAATATTCAACTCTAAATGATACTCTACAATTTAAGCCCCATAAAAGTAAATCAAAAGCAGCATACTTTCAAAACCTTACACTAAAAACAAAATCCAAATGGAATTATTCTCAAGTACAGTATGTATAAAATTAACGAACAAGGAAGACAAGGAAACATATGGTTGAGATACTAAAAGCAAGAAAGCTACTGCTAACAGTTCCTGGACCATGAAAAGAATCCTACCTATTGAAATCCAAATAAACAAGAATTCCAATTATTTTAATTCTTAAAGAAGAAAGGTATTTTACGTTTTTTCATTTTTTTCTCTTTTAAAAAATTTTCTGATTTAACTGCGTATGGAACTATCTCATCTGAATATATGAAAAAGCCAAACAAAAGCATAAGCTTTCAAAAAATTCGATGGTAATCGCTACTAACAGTTTCAAATCCACGAACCCACAAAAGTTCAAGGAAACGTGGCTGATTTAAAACCACAAAAGAGCTCAACAGAAAAAGGAAAAGGATGAGTGGGAATCCATACAGATATGAAGATGATTCAAAAGAAATTCAAAACGAACGGACCTTTAAAGTGCTTGAATAAGTGATCACAAACATAGCGAGAAGCCTCTGGGCCACCATGGCCATCATAGACGCCAACAAAAGTTCCAAAAGATCCAGATTCGATCTGGCTCTGGTCCTCAAGCACTTGATTAGCTTGTACAACCGCCATTGAAAAATCTCCAGACCCATATCTGCCAATATCCCTATACCGAAGCAAACCGTCTTTCCCTTCTCTACCAACACTAACAGAATCAAACTTACCACTGGTTGAGCTATCATGCCCTAATGGCCTAGAACATAAAGAAAGCAGATTCATCAATATCTGAAGCATCCCACATCTCTCAGTCACATTGACCCCAATCTCATCGTCCAAAGCCAAAGTTTCCCAATCTGGATCATTGATATAATGATCCAATTTAAAGCTTTTTAAAGCTTGCAGTTGCAAAGCATTACAAAATTGGGTGCGTTGGATAAGAAAGGAACGGTGGTGGTGCACGTTAGTGAGGGCTGAAGATGGCGGAGGAGGGATGTGCCCGTCGGTAGAGGAAAAGATGAAGGATCATTCCCTTGTTGGGATAGAGAAGGGGAAGATGGTGTGGCCCCTGACGGCTGGCGAAAGATTTCTGTTGGCTGTTGGTCTCAATGTCTCTCTCTTTTCTTTTGCAGACTGTTCAAAGATTTTTGCCTTTGTTTCTTCATAAAATATAGATTTGGTTCTTTAATTTTTTATTATTAATTTACTTTAAAATGATTTTTACCAAGAAAATTAACACATAGTTTTAAATTTACAATTATTTTAATTCATGTTACCTCTTAGTTTTTTTTTCTTTTACAAATCATTCTTTATCATGAGTGTTCATATTTATTTGCAATGAATATAGTACAGAGTTGAAAAGGTATCATGAAAAAAAGTATTTTAATGATGAAATGGGACAAAATAATTAAAAATCGAAATTTAAATATTAATTTGAACCGAGATTAGTAATACACAATAATTGTTATAAAAAAAAAAAGCCAGACAGGAGGCGCAATATGGCAACTAGGCGATGAAGTTCCCAGTCTCAAAATAAAACAGACAGGAAATCATCCAACTTCTTGATTTATGTTGTTCCTACGCTAGAAAACTCACAAATTCATGTCTAAATTATTTGAATATTTTAAATATTGAATGATAAAATAAATAATTTTGTAAAAATGTGCATATCATGAGTATATATTTTTTGCAAAAAATAAAAACTTTATCAAAATTTTTAAAAGGAAAAAAAGTTATAAAATTCATGTTATTTTAGTTAATTGAATATATACTTTTAAGCTCATTTATTAAGAGATACGATGAATATAATATAAATAGTTATTCATTTGCACTCGATAAATAGAAATCTTGTTCAATTTTTACAAAGTGAATATCAACTAAATCACCTTGATTGGCCTTCTAATCGTTTAGTACAAGTATATTACATTATGTGTTTATATGATGGAAATCCTCTCCTCTCAATGACAATTTTTATTTTCAACTCCTCTAATTCTAACACCTCGATAGCTACAAAAAACTTAAATCTTTTTTTCTGTATTTCTCGTAAAATAATGTAAGTAATGGGGGGAAACTGTTTGCGTAATTGAACAACAACTTGACATGAAATGATAAGTTACATAATTTGCTAGTGTAAGATCTTGTCATATAAGCAAGAACATGGACAAAAATTGACTTCTAATATAATTTGTTGTTGATTATATGTGGTAATAATTAAGGGCTCGTGACTTAAAATTTATAAATGAGTATTTTACCGTTTTTAAGATTATATTTAATATGAGAAGAATTAGTCTTAATATGTGATTCTAATTAACTAAAAAAATAATGACTTGTTGCCATGTGGGATTACATTAAGAAGAACAAAATTGTCATAAAGATTTCTCTTCTCCAATCGTCAAAAAGTGGCACATGCAATAGCAAGGGGCCGGGACATTCCACTCATATTTTTGTGTTGTTCCAAGTTGCAATTCTTGAAACCCCGCCAAGGTATATGGGCAGCCATGAAAAATGGGGCCTGCGTGGTGGTATTTTTTGAGCAAAATTTCAAAGAAAATTTGAATTTTTGTTATCGTATGTGCCAATGGCACGAGGGATTTCACCTTTCATTGTTGGTTGGTCATCTTGGCTTGTAGCATTAGTCCTATAGTCTTCCAAGCCAAATGCAGCCATCAACGTTTCGGTGTGATATCTGAAAAAGAAATCATATTCTGTCTTGCATATGATTCAAATATTAGTTCATCAAACCCGGATTTATGGAAAAAGAGAGAGAGAGAGAGAAAAATTGACTTTCTTAATATTATTTGAGAGAATCAACTACCTCTATATTCATTTTATCAAACACTTAAAAGCCGGAATAAAATACACAAGGAATAGAATAGGAAATCAATATAAAGCAACGTTTAATTCGCGAAATAGAATATAGAAAGAATAAAATATCTATTCCTAAAGAATGGAATGAGCAATGAATGAAATAACAATTCATATTCCACAATTTGGTACATAATTTAGAATTACAATTCTATTCCTATTCCATGCTTCGATTCAAGTATTGGTACGTGAAATAAGTAAATTTAATCATAAATCACCTTAGTACCCTTATTATGAATTTAATTATTAGTATCAAAATTAAATTGTCATATAATTTTAGCATATTTTGCTTCAAAAATAAACATGTAGCATATAAAAATTAGCATGCATATTTTACTCTTCTAAATTAATTAAATGCATAATAAATAATTTTTAAATTTTTTTATAATTTATCAGTTAACCATAAAAAATAAAAAACATAAATATATAAAATAAATAAATTCCATATTATTTAATTGCCAAACTTGAATTAAATCAAATTAAAAGAAAAAATACCGGAAAATATGAACTAAATTATTCTAAAATTTGAAATTAAAATCTAAATTAATTTCTATCGTATAATTCATTAGTCATTATAGATTAGAAAGTGTACTAAATAAAGAAGTAAAGAAAGCAAGAACAAGCATATAAAGAGAAGTTAAAGAACAAATGATGTCCTTTATAAAGTGTCCATTCACAATACACAAATAATGTCGTTAATCATTGCTATACTATGTTATCTTATCGAAAGAAAGAAAGTTAGAAATGTGCTAGCAAACTGTAATTTTACTTGTGTTATCTAAATGTATCTAAAAAGGAACATTCACACTAACAACAAAAATCACTCTTTCCTCGGCAACATCACCAACCTAATTATCTATAAGAAATTCTTTCCAACTGAAGTCTATACTCAAATGGAAGATTGGAAAATATCAACATTTGAGTAAGATCTTCTGAAATTTTTCTCAAAGCAGCGAATTTCTCACTCAATGTCAATTCTTCAATCTCATTCAATACTCCAAATCATTCTTTAACCTTTTGCTGGTTTGTCCATTCAACTCCTATACTTTTGTTTATCTCCTTGCCAATTTCTTTCATGTCTTTACCTAACATCACAGCTGCATTTATGATTGACTCAGTAGTGGAAGACTCAATTGAACTAAACTTTAGCCTCTTTTTCTTGGATAAATATCATATGTTCTACCTTTCCCTCCATTAGTTCCTGCAACAAATGTATCGTCATTGCTATCATATGCCTTTTTTTTATTCCTTTTGTCAATTTTGAAGCAATTTGTGAATATTTGTTCCTTTCCATGTTCTTATAACAAAGTAATAATTTGTGATTAAAACCTAAAAAAAAAAAAACAGAGTTAAAAAGAAAGAGAACAGCCCCATAATTATAAAAGAAAACAGACCTAGTAACATAAGAGCTATTTATTGACATTCCTTTTACTGGTATTTTAAATACAAAGGTAATGGCACTATTTGAGGCATTGTTATGATAGCAAGTGCATTTAATACAATAAGAGAATATATGCTTGTAACAGTAGAGTCAAAAGTGAAAGCCTTCTTAGTTTGCAAATAAGTAGACAATGAATAGATTTAAAACAGAGTTTATCTATGCTTGTGAATTCAAATATCAATTAAATCTTATAATACAATATAATTAGACATAAAATCTCTGTTGGAAAAAGCAAAATAAGGCTTTGGTGGGAATTTCTTTGTATAATAATGAACTTATGTTCATATATATATATATATATATAAACAAGACTCAAAGAAAAAGGAAATTCTTACCAATATTAGACTTGGGATAAATCTGGTCTAATAAATCTCATGAATGCTCTTCTATCCATTCTTAATTCACTTGTGCAAGTAATATCCTTACTATGAACAAGCCTCTTAATATACTCTCTCTTCGTATAAAAGTTTAATTCATAAGTAATTAGAGGCCTATCTCATTTATTTCTATGAATAGATGAAATCACACTAGCTATGGTTAAAAACCAATTGACAATTGTATGTATTTGCAGCCATACTTTTCTCTTGTCCTGGTTTTGGAACAAACTTAATCGAAACATTACTACAAAGAAAACTAAATTAAACCAAGAAGAAATAGCACATGTCATACCAGCAAACAAACAATTATACAAATCAACAAAACTACAACTCAATAGTGTCATCTACCAAAATTATTCTCGGAAAGGCACAAGATATTGAGCACTTAAGAAAAAAAAAACATAATATGGGCCACACAGGTACCTGAGATTTTGATTATGCTTGTTAGGTACTATTTAGTAGCCTCAGGACTAGCTTATTGGCTCGTTAAATTTGTAAAAATCCAGTCTAATATGAGTGGCATCTGCACAAAAATACCAATGACTGCCATATATTCATGTGAACAATATCCATGCTGTCAATTTTAATCATTCCAAACCAATTATCAATCTGTTACTTCATGAATTCTCAACTGCAGCTCAACTGTAGTTTCAATATGGAAATAACTAGAGCAAAAGGCTCCCTCAATTGATATTCGATAGTCAGTTTATATCACCAGTGGTTATAAATTGATACTTCAATAAGAGACAAAACCTACTCAAATTACATATGTCAAGCAAATAGAAATTAATTCGAGTGACAATAGCTAGCCCTTCCTTTGCCTAACAACTCAAAACACCAGAAAAAAAAAGTAAAATCCCTAAATACAATTGAGAAAATAAGCATAAACTGACAATCATTGAGCATATTGATTCGAGGTGGAATGGATTAGAAATTTACTTCGAAAATAACAAATCAAGGAATAAATTGAAGAAATGGATGAATGGGTTTCAATTAGATTCAAATGCTCTAATCCCTAAACAAAAAATATATAAATCAAATTAACACAACTGAATCTCAATATGAGCATTAATCGGAGCTTTACTAGAGAAGATTAAGCTTGAGATCAATGGAGAAGGACAAGCACATTGTCGAAGAAGAATAGGCTAACCAAGAGATAGCGATGACGCAAAGCGAGGAGAAAAATTTCTACAGTCAGACACGTTCTTTGTGAAGATATAAAAGTATAATTATCCAATTCCATGCACTAAAGAATTTCTATTCTTTAGTTTTTTGAAGAATTCCTATTCTGTAAAATTGTGGAATTAGAATTCTATGGAATTAGAATTCCACACCTCCAAATTCAACCATATTATGGAATACAAATTCTTATGGAATAGCTATTTTATTCTTCACCTAATTCTTAGCTTTTCCGTGAACCAAACAGGCCCTAATAGTTATTTCTATTCCATAATTTGGTTCATGACATAGAATTACTATTCTATTCCCATTTCATTGTTTGGTCCATAAGCATTGTTATGTGAAATAAGTAGATTTAAATGTAAACGATCTTGATACCCTTAATGAATTTTATTATTAGTATCAAAGTTAAAATGTCATAAAATTTTAGCATATTTTACTATAAAAAAAGTAAACATATACCATATAAAAAATAGCAAGTATATTTTATTCATCTAAAATAATTTAAATGCATAATAAATAATTTTAAATTTTAAAAAAAATATATCAATTAATTTTTATTTAACTAAGTAAAATTTACAAGAAAAGTATAACTTTTAATTTTATGAAACAAATTTGTTCATGTTAGCTATCCATATTTCAATGTTATAAAAAAAATGAGAAAAAGAAAATATTAAAGTGGGCTGGACTAGAAGAAATTAATAGAGTTCAAGTCCAATAAACAAGGCTCGGATAATAATATCATCTCATAATAGGAAGGTCAGGGTAAAAGTGTAATAATTCAATTCTTCAAGCTACAAAATTAGTTTTTGGAGAAATTAGAATTATGCAAATACTAAAGAATTGTTATTCTATGGAATTTGAATTTCATTCCTCATAACTGAACCAAATTAAAAAATCCTTGTTCTTATGGAATAGCTTACCAATTCTTTGAACCAGCCTTAGAATTATTGCCTAAGATGAAAATATACAATTATATATATAACCCAAATGGGCAAACCAAACATGCACGAAAAAGAAACCCACTGGTTGAAAAATTGAAATCAGAACATACCAAACCGGGAAGAAATATACTTGGAAAAGGGAAAAGGTAAATTCTAAACGTAACAAATTGCTTCAAATTCTTTTGATAAAGCAAACCAAAATCTGTATCCTATGCTAAGCACTAAAAGAAGTGCCAGATTGTAACTAATTATCAATCAGCAAAATATATATTATATATATAATTTCTGTTTTAAGCAAATTTAAGAGAAGCCTATTAGTCAAATCACATTCAAACTTTTTGACTCTTTCCTATCAGTGGAATTCCAACTGGGTCCCTTCTTTTCTTTCTTTTACATCCTTCATTTCAACAAGGTGTTGCTGTTGCCCTCTTCTTTCTTTTTGCCACTGCCTTTTCCGCTTCTCTTCTTCAATCCCAAAACCTTCTGTAATTTGCTCAAAGCCCTTCTGGCAACCCCACCTTTACTAGTTTTCTTCTTAACTGCAACTTGGGTCTTTTTGTCCTCCACCTCCTTGGACTGTTCGATCAAAGTCCCCAATGAAGCCCCACTCCTGGTAAAAGCCGCAGCCAATTGTGGATACAACTGTGCGATCAATCTCTTGAATTTTTCTGACACTTCAACAGTCCAAGGACTCGATGATGATGATGATGATCCATCACTTGAATAATGCCCAACTGTAGCTCTACCACTTGCATATGCATTACAAGCTGATAATATCTTATGAGCTCGTTCTCTAAAATGGGCCGCAACAAAATCTTCGAAATTCTTCGGTGGCCTCCGCAGAATAAACAGCATTGTCTTGCAACATAACCCGAACACATCCTCATTATACGAATTGGATTTCTTCTCCCAAAAAAACTGACCCGGCCACATAGCATGACCCGGTTCATTAAAGTACGGTTTCTCGTTAAGAACCAGAGCTTGGATAGAGACCAAAACCTGAAGCACCGTGGACTCGTTGGGATTCCACTTCTCGCACTTTTTACCAGACCATGTATTCAACAGGCTTAAACAGACCCGGCCGTTGGAGTAGAGGTTCGGGTTAATGCGCAACCCGTGTGATCTATAGTGAACCCGAGGTGGTCGGGCCGGGTAATCCGACGGGAAAGCAATGTCGAAGAAGTAGAGTCCGTGGTGGTAAGGTGTACCGGCGGCACCGACGATAACTGCTCGCAATAAATCAATCCGATTCTCATAAACTCGAACGAAGATTGAATCAGGGAGGTGTTTTTCGAGAATTTTCCACTCTTGCATGATCTTCTTGTGGACTTTACTGGAAAGATTAGTGAAGCAATTCTTGCCGCTCTTGTTGGCAATGTTGGTGTTGAGATTGACAAAATTGTGGTCGGAGGAGTCAGATACGACGTCGAATTGGTCAAAAAGGTCCATCTCTAGGATCTCGCAAGTGTTATTGGCCTGTGGAGGTTGAGACGTTACAGAGAGCGCCATTTTCATGACTTTTTTAATTTTTCTAAGCAGGGTGGAGTTTTATACCGTCCTGAATTCTCCATCATTCTTATTTGTTAATCCGTTAGGAAACCGAATCCAATATGAACTGGAATTGTGATTGAATCTGAGCGATTAAGTTTAATGATTAAATATAAAAAAATTACTATTTACTTTTTGAGTTATTAAATTAGTTTTGTATGATGTTCAAAAATTATAACATCAAACTTTTTTATTTTATTATATTCCACTAATATATTATTTTATTAAATTATTTATATATAATAAACAAAAAATGCTATTTATTCAATATATTTTTATACTACTTTTTATCTAATTTGTATTAAAATATTTATATTTTATCAATCTAATTATTTACATTGTTCAATCTATATCGGTGTATTAATAATTTAATATAGATAAAATAAAATGACTAATTAATAAATAAAAATATTTTTTGTTCCAAGTAATATATTGAATTTAGGAGAAAGTAAAAAATAAACTGTACATGTGGACATTTTTAGTATGATATTTTTCGAGCTAAAAAAAGTTTTATGGTTTGTGACCTCAGTAAATTTAAATTTCTTTGTCATAATAATGTAAAAAAATGCTAAATTTGTGCTAATATATAACGAAATAGATATCAGTTTAATGTACTTAAAATTGCAAAACTATAACACATCGGTGTTAACTTACCATTTTCTAATATTATTATAATAAAGAATTTAAATTTACTAATAGTACAAATTATAAAACCCTTTTTAATTCAAAAAAACTTTTGTATTTGAAAGGGTAAAAGCGTAAAATTGCATGTAAATTTTTTGAAATTTTCTTTTAAATTTATTTTAATTTTTTTATTTTGTAAGATTTATGGAATATAAGACGTAAGAGAGAGTAAATTCTTTTTGCCATTGGAACATATATAATTCGCGAATTTATTATTAATTTAAAAAAATTATTATTTACTTTATGTAATATGATATAATATATTAGTGCATTTTTAAGATTTAAAAAGTATACGATTTATCTCATATAATTTGACATAATATATTAATGCCCTTAAAGTTTGAAAATAAATTTTGTTCAGCAGATATTAGTATAGAAAATTAAATTTATAGAAAATACCAATGTAATATATCAAAACTTTAAAATTAAATGTAATAATTTTTAAATTTTAAAAAATATTAGTATATTAAAATAAATTGTATATTTTTTAAATATATAAAAATATTAATATATAATATCAAATTATAGAAGATAAATAATAATTTTATTTTAATTTAATTACAAATTAATGGATGGAAAAAGAGAAACATCGGTGGGAATATAATGTGGGATCCACAAAGTACATATAAAGTCAGCTATGTGGAGCCACTGATGTATGACAGATTTATTAGGAAAGGAGCCAATGGATCCTACAGAAGGCGAACCGGGCGGTGATTAAAATGCTCATGCTTTGATTTTGGGATCCTTAATGCCCAGTTATTTTACAAATCCTTATATATTATGAGAAAAGGAAAGAGATTTTTAGATAAATTCCCGATAAATTTTTACGTAGATTAATTCAAATAATGTATTGATATGTATATATATTGTATTTATATTAACCAATAAAAATAAATCAATTAAATACATATCACTAAATAACTGGATTAGTTTATGAATAACATGAATAAAATTTTTTTTAAATTCATTTTATTATGTTATTGATAAACTAATTTTATTATAAAATGATATGCATATTTATATTAATTATTGACAATAAAATAATTAAATATGTAACTGAATCTATCCAAAAATTTATTTCAAAAAAAATTGAATTTTATCACAATTTGGAGTTTAAATTTGAAATATAAATAGTCAAATTTAATATCAATTCCGATTACTATTCAAGTGTTAGAATATAAGAGGGATTAATATTTCATACGTAGCTAGATCTTAATCGTATAAGCAAACTAGAATTTATAATTTTGTAAAGAAAACAACTCAAATTTTTTATTAATTTTTTAATATACTATCTAATGCCAATTAGAATTTCAAAAAACAACAAAACACCTAAAAGTTTTAAGGTAAATTCATATACATGTTCGAATTCAAGATTTATGATTAAGTTGAAAAAATATTGTATCACCACGTCTTCTTGATTTTTATATTATTATTAATATATCTTCTTATCTATAAATGCAACTATTTTTCTTATTGTCTAATGTAGAGGAGAAATTTTTAAGTAGATTGAATCTACCATTTAATCCATATATTAATTAAATAAAAATAAAATAATTAAATATATATCATTTTGTAATTTGATTGGTATAATAGATCTAGTTTATCTAAGAAATTCTTAATGTAGAGATACATTAGAAAGAGTGACAATGAAATGAGCTTTTAGTTAATATTAAAAGATAATTATCAAAAATAAAATGAACTTTTAAGCTTGTATCAAAATTAAATTGTACTTTCTATTTTTTTATTTAAATATACAAATTTTTAAAATTTTATCAATTTGTGAATTTTGGACAAAACTCTGCTGACATGGTATAAAATTCTGGTCAGATTAAAACAGATATGCTGACTAAAGAGCTGAGTCATTTTTAAAACTTTAAAACGCTATCTTTTTTATTTTTTCTAAAATTTTAAAATATAAATCTCTCTTTAAATTTTAAAAATAATATATGTAATTGTCTTGTTTAGGAGTTGTTAATACGGCAAACCAAAATTTTACTGTAAGTAGAGTTTTACCATAAAAATTTAGATTTTAAAATTTAAAAAAAAAATTAATGATGTTTTAAAGTTTAGAAGATGATTCAGCTTTTTAATCAACCTTCTAATTAACATAACCTTTCTAATTTTATTGAAATTTTATATTGTGTTATCAAAATTTTATTAGAATTCATAAATTAATAAAATTTTAAAATATATATTTAAATAAAAAATTATAATTTAATTTTAATACAAACTTAAAAGTTGAATTTTTTTTTTTCAATTATGGAAAACTAAATAACACAAAAAATCGTTAAATCCCTCCAAGAAAGAGTGAACAAAAAAAAGAAAAAAGAAAAAAGAAAAAAGGCAAACGGACCACACAAGTGTTCTTTAAATCCCTCTAAAGAAAGACAAGCAAACCACAACCCCTTAAAAAACACATCATAAAAATCTGTCATTTGCTTTTTGTTAAATTTTTCCGTGAAACGTACGTATAACTGCACTCTTTTTTTTTTTTCCTTTTCTTCATGAGCCTCAACGTTGAATTCCCCTAAAAGCAATAATGCCTCTGTCCTCTCTCTCTCCCTGTAGATTGTTTCAGGCAATGTTGATAGCTTGTCTGCCCAAACGGTCATCGATTCTCCTTTGCTGACTCAAAAAATTGGCACTAACCGTACCATCAAAGTTGATATCAATGGCGACGGAGATTACAAGTCTATCCAAGAAGCTATCGATGCTGTTCCTGTGAATAACACTAAATGAATTATCATCCATGTCAGGAAATGGGTCTACAGGTGATTTTCTCTCTTCCCCTCTCCTGTGTTCTTTCTTCTTATCAATATTAATTTACTTTGAGAATTTCTAAGTGCTTTGCTAATGTGCATGTAATTTACACTGGGTGCTTTAAAACCGTTAGATTATAAATTTTTAATCTCATTCGTTGATAATGAATGGTTGAAATTAAAAGTTAATGATCTAATGGTCATAAAGCAACGAGTGTAATTTACACCTGATGTACCTCACCTCTTTGAGAATTTCTAAGTGCTTTGCTAATGTGTATATTTTGCAGAGAAAAAATACACATCCCGAAGAACAAGCCTTATATATTCATGAGGCAATGGCAGAGGCAGGACATACATTGTTTGGTCCCATAGCTCTGTAGACAATTTTGAATCTGCCACTTTTGCTTTAGAATCCCCCCATTTTGTTGCTTTTGGTATCAGTTTCAAGGCACATCTTTTTTCTTGTAATACCATTGCATATTATATTGGTTAAATTACTATAATCCTTGGTTAATCTCTCTATTTTTTAAAATATATTATAAAATCTCTTAAATTTGGTCGATTACATTTTATATTCCTTCTATCTATTTTTTTTTTACATATCAACAAAATGTCAAATTTTTCTTTTTTTAGTCTTTCTTTTGTCTTAAAAAAATACCAAAAAAAACTTTAGTGTTATAACTTATACTAAAATGTCACATTTGTCATTTTTCTCAATATTGTATTTTTTAAAATTAACAAAATGTCAAATTTATTAAAAATTAAATAAGAGTATTTTTGATATTTTTTAAGTTAACTAACAAAATATTCCAGTGGACTAACATAATATTTCATTTAAAAGTAAAAAATTATTTTTTTAATTATTGAAACTAAACTCAAAAGATTTCACAATGTATATATTTTCAAAAATAAAATTTCGAAAATAAAATAAATGGGCTAATTCAGGTTTATTAGTAATTTATCCTATTATATCTATTAGAATCGAATGGGTATGGGGCTATTAATCCTCTAATACAATATTAGAAATGGATGAATTTAATGAATTTAGACGGTTTGACTTTCTAATTATAAATTCACTATTGTTTTTAAAAATTTTAAAACAATTATAAATTAGTTGCACCGTAAGTATAAATTTTTCTTCTATTCTTTAAACTTCCGATGCGGGATTCTATTCAACCATATATATAATATACACGCCCATGCAGGAAAATTATTACT
Source organism: Balakata baccata (assembly GCA_949630135.1). NCBI lineage: Eukaryota > Viridiplantae > Streptophyta > Magnoliopsida > Malpighiales > Euphorbiaceae > Balakata > Balakata baccata. Next base: position 20,110 of record CATIWF010082097.1, on the reverse strand, counting down.
CAGAGCCTCATTCTTTCGTGCATTCATATATACCGGCCGGGCTAGCAATTAACTTGTTGACATGTTCAAACTCGATTAATGAATATGTATTAGAATCTTATCTAGACAAAAAAATTTCATAGTTCTCATTTATATTTTTATTTATTTGTTGAATTATTTTTGGCTATAGAATGAGGCTCCAACTGGGGTGGCTTTCACCTCACAAAACCAGTCGGTGGCGGCATTTGTGGGTGCAGACATGATTGCATTCTACCACTGTGCATTCTACAGCACCCATAACACTCTATTTGATTATAAAGGACGGCATTACTATGATAATTGCTACATCCAGGGCTCCATTGACTTCTTTTTTGGTCGTGCTAGGTCCACTCTTCACGTACGACTTTACTCATTCTACAACACAATATACTCAGATTGAGTTTACCCTGTTGATTTAATTGTTTCAAATATTGATATTACACTTGCAGAGCTGTGAGATCTTTGTGATAGGAGACATTAGGGTCAGTATTCTTGGTTCCATCACAGCCCACAACAGGGAAACAAATGATGATAGTGGGTTTGTTTTTGTCAAAGGAAAAGTTTACGGTACTGGTAATGTTTATCTGGTTAGAGCTAAGGGAGCCCATTCTCGGACTATTTTTGCCAAGGCTTACCTTTCTAAGACCATTGCACCTCAAGGATGGACTAATTGGAGCTATAGTGGCAGCACAGAGTAAGCAAATTTCAATTCCCTTTAAATCATATGCATCTACTTATTTATAGGATTAAATTATATTTGGCCATTTCAATTTTTCTGGTTTTTATCCAGTTTGCCTCTCTGAATGCCATTTTTGAATCGTATTGTCACATTAAAAATTTGAAAAATAAAATATTCTGCCACAATTTGCAAACATGGCAGCCAGATATATATTAGCAGAAATTACTGTAATGTCAGCAAATTCTAGTGCGATATATTATTTTTCAAATTTCAGATTTGACGATATAGTCCATAAACAATATTCATGACTAAAAACTGATCAAGAAGATAATACGACGGAGGAGCCACATATGGTTTATGTGTTCTTTATATGTCAAACTAACAATATTGTCTTTTAAATTATAAACGGATGACAATAAACTTTAGCTTAATTAATTGTATTGGTATATATAATAATCAGTACTGTAAGGTTTTGAATTTCGAATATCCAGTCGAATATTTGAACATGACTGTCAGGTTTCGAATTTGAATCTTTAGTTAGACTCTTTACAAACAATCTATATGCAAGTGATGTTATATAAATTATTTGTACGTAGCAATATTGTCCAAGCGGAGTACAAATGCCATGGACCAGGAGCAGATGCGAGTGGACGTGCAAAATGGTCGAAACAACTTACTGAAGAAGAAGCTGAACGATATATGTCTACTGATTTCATAGATGGGCAACAATGGCTTCCAGTTTGGCTGTGAATTTTGGATGCGATTATACACTCTTAATTACTCTTAGATTTTAACGGAACTTTTGCCGTGCATATTAATTGGGTCTTACAAATTGAAATTAATGTCAATTATAAAGATAAAATGTATTTGAAAGTGTATATGGAATTATATTGATATGACAATGAGACCCACTATTTGCCATCACCATCCAATTGTATAGACGGTGATGTTCTAAATAATTTTCAATACTTTTACCTTAATTTTTCTAATTATGCTGTGTTCCATTTAGTTTATTGAAAGTGATCAAATCCTTCTCCATGAACTGCAGAAAGAAACCGATTTTTGTCCCTATATGCCTCTCTACTCAAAGAATGCTGCCCGATACAGGAAATCTACAAAATACAATAGACTTCAACTGAAGTAGCTTTTTTGCTTTATCTTGTAAAAGCTGAGTATTGAACCTAGAAACTCCATCGTTAGTTCACAGCTCTCACTTTATCATATCATTAGTCAGCTCAATTGGAAACGATGGTATTTTTGTCTCTCCTTGGACAATTTTTTGTCTACTTAATATATATGAATCAAAACTATAATGTATTTTTTTCATTTTTATGTGACAAATTATTATTATTAATTTTTTCATAAATTTATAGATAAGACAAATAATATAATGAAGATTTTTTTACCCATTTAATTTATTATGGACCAAAAAAGGAAATAATGTTATGATGTATAATTTATTTAATTAAAATATATATTGTTATAAAATCAGATCTAAATAAATATTTTCTTTGCTAAACGTACGTCTCTTAGACTAATTAGTATTATGCATGCTTCAGTTAATCTTATGCTTTTTGCAGGGAAGTAAAAGATGCATAAACGTTGGTTTTATTTATTGTAGAAGTTATGATCTCAACATACTTAATTGACACATGCATATATTTGTTGATTGTGACCATGGATCATAGTCATTAACATTACTCACTAATATTTTTTTAAATTATTGCTTGCCGCCTATTCCTCCACCAACACCGCTACCAAAACCTCCTCCTCCTCCTACACCACCCCCACCACCTCCACCTGCACCACCCCCAAATCCACCTCCTCCTCCTAGTCCTCCACCACCTCCACCTCCAAGTCCTCCACCACCTCCTATTCCTCCACCTTTGCTGCCTCCGATACCACCACCAGCTCCTCCTCCTACACCACCTCCACCACCAGCTCCTCCTCCGGCACCACCTCCACCACCTATTCCTCCTCCAACACCACCTCCACTGCCAGCTCCTCCTCCGGCACCGCCTCCTATTCCTCCACCTTTACCTCCTCCAATACCACCTCCACCACCTGCTCCTCCTCCGGCACCACCTCCACCACCTATTCCTCCTCCAACACCACCTCCACTGCCAGCTCCTCCTCCGGCACCACCTCCTATTCCTCCACCTTTACCTCCTCCAATACCACCTCCACCACCTGCTCCTCCTCCGGCACCACCTCCTATTCCTCCACCTTTACCTCCTCCAACACCACCTCCACCACCTACTCCTCCTCCAGCACCACCTCCACCACCTATTCCTCCTCCAGCACCACCTCCACTGCCAGCTCCTCCTCCGGCACCACCTCCACTGCCAGCTCCCCCTCCGACACCACCTCCACCACCTATTCCTCCTCCAGCACCACCTCCACTGCCAGCTCCTCCTCCGGCACCACCTCCTATTCCTCCACCTTTACCTCCTCCAATACCACCTCCACCACCTACTCCTCCTCCAGCACCACCTCCACCGCCAACTCCTCCTCCAGCACCACCTCCTATTCCACCACCGGCTCCTCCTCCTGCACCACCTCCTATTCCTCCACCTTTACCTCCTCCAATACCACCTCCAGCACCACCTCCTATTCCTCCACCTTTGCCTCCTCCAATACCGCCACCAACACCACCTCCACCTCCACCGCCAACTCCTCCTCCCCCACCAAAACCACCTCCACCACCAAGACCTCCTCCAACACCACTTTCTATTCCACCACCTTGGCCTCCACCAAAGCCACCGCCACCACCAACACCACTTCCAAGTAATTGTGTATAACTAAATTTATTTTCTTGTATTTTTCGGCATTCTGTTAGTCCTAGTACCAACACAAACACCAAAGCTACGATAGCTAAATACTTATTAGAAAGTTTCACCATTTTTCTAATTTTCAAAGAGCAAAGGACAGCCCCGTTCAATTGTGATTATGCTACCATAACGAACCTTATTTATAATGTTAGTACGTAAAATAATGCATTAAATAACGTAGACAGATCCAATATTGTGCATACAGCTGCATGGAGATTGAGAACTTATCATTATTGCTTAATGCAAGGTCCCAAAATTCAACTCATAATGGTTTGGAAGATTATCGGCCGGTAGACTCATTAAATGGCTGTTCTCAACTACTACTAACCTAGTAGAAATTCACATAGCACTAGTAATCTAGCATTAACTCATCCTTGACTTCAGGTATATACGTATCACTAATTAGGACGAAGTTTTCGTACTATATACGTAGCTAGCTAGTTATCGGAAAACACTTAGCATTATATTGGGTCTATTTCTATTTATTTATCAACTAAGTTAATACTAATTAATAGAAGAAAATATATCCATATTTGTAAAGTAAAAACTCTTTCTAATGACAGTTTATCAATATTACATATGAATTTGGTCTAAACTCCCATATATTGTTGTATGATCACTTAATTTCTGTTCAATCTGCATTAAAATATTTATATTTACTGATTTATCTATTTATATTATTAAATTATTTTATATTAAAATACTAATATTTTAATGCATGCCTAGAAAATATAATACAAAACAAGTTGGATATTAAGTGGAAACCAGCTTGTAATTACGCAAGGATTTTGTCGGTGGCGACAAGCTAGAATCAGATTGCATTGATTTCTAACAGAAATGATGACAGAATTGGAGGCAAATGGGCTAGTAAGACATGGACTTGTGATAATTATTAGAACAGGTTAAATTCTTCAAACTTCAATTAATATAATGAAACTACACAACTGCATCCATTTTCAATTCTTTTTTCCCTTTTGCTCTAATTTCTGGCCATTACTAATTAATTGTTTAGCTTCCGCTTAAAACTTGTGGAATTGGACTTCATATATCAATATGCTAATTTGGAAAATTTTGTTGATAAAATTGCAATTTGCAAGTGTTTGTTTTTTCTAGTAAAAAAATTGTACATTTAAATTCGAGATCTTACATTTTTTTTTATCATCTAAACTAAATGCGAGATCTTACATTTTTTTTTATCATCTAAACTAAAGTTTATTGGTTGTAGTATTTGACTTTTAATAAAAACTAATTAAAAATTGTTTTGAATTGTTTTTCAATAAATGTGTTTGTGTTATAATGGGTTCTAATTTTTTTGGCCCATTAAAGTGGCTCGATTATAGGCATAATAAAAAATTATCATATCATAAATCTGAGTTCATATTATAATATAGACTTTGAATTCATATATTTGTAAAAATATTATATCAATTTTATAAATATACAAATTTATTATTATTTATAATCAAATTCATTTTAATTATACTCTATATTCGTTATTATTTGACTGTATGTTCATTATACTTACATGCAGATTTATTATTATTTATAATCAAATTTATTTAAAATATACTCTATATTCAATACGTTCATTATTATTTATTTTATACTCTATATTTAATTATTATTTGATTGTATATTTATTATTATTTCACTGTATAATACAAATTTATTATTTTTTATAATCAAATTTATTTAAAATATAATTTATATTCATTATTATTTCCACACATATTTGTTAAAAAAATCTTTAAAAAAAGCTTTAAAACCACGTAAAAAACAGAAAAAAAAAATTGATTATAAGTGATCTATGCAGTTACATGCACTAGGATCCATACCATTACCAATAGAAATCCGAGGGTAAGCGGGTCGGACCCATGAGGGGTAATTTTGTCTTATCATGTTCATCTCCACCAGTTGAGGAGAGGAAAGAGAGAGAGAGAGAGGAATACTTACAGGGGAGCCCTATAGAAAGTCAGAAACTGCAACAGGGGACGACTAATAGTAATAGCTAGGGTTTCGGTTGCAGAAGCAAAGTGTAGTGAAATCATCATCTCAGCTTGGAGCAGGGAAAGGAAAAGGAAAATGGAGGGTGCAGATGAAGGAGGAATAGAGAGAGTTGTCGACTCCAAGGACTTGCAGCAACAGAGCAAAGCCCTTGATAAGCTCACCGACCGTGTCGAAGATCGCCAGCTTGATTCCACTCGCGTTCAAGAGGTTTCTTTTTTATTCTGTTTTCTCTGTTTCAGATGCTAAAAGTATAGATTTTTAAGGTATTATACACAATGCTAATTGAGAAAGAAGGGGAATTTGAATTAGGGTAATCAGGGATTTGTCTGGTTTAGATTGGTTTGCTTTGCTAAATTTTGCATGAGCTTTTATGTATTATGGTTTAACTTGAATAGGCTATGGCATCTATTGCTGCATCTGCAGAAGCTGATTGGAATGCTATGAGAATGAGGTACCCATTGGCATTTTTCTTGATTATGGTTGCAATATTGGTTTTTTGAGCGGAATATATGTTTTAAATTTAGACTAAGTACTAATTTGGTGGCAGAACTTCCAAAATTATCTTTTGGATTAAATTAGCATAAAACTTTCAATTCATGATTATTTTGCCTCGTTTCATCTCTAAAAATACCTTTGTTTTTTCTTTTTCTTTTTTTTTTTCACAAAAATCTTCATCTATCATGTAATAGAAAAAAAAAAGTGTTTTTTCAAGACGAAATGGAGCAAAATCACTGTAAATTTAGAAGTGTGATTGATTTGGGGCCAATTGACCTTCGCAAAACATTTCGTAATCCGAAGATGATGGCCTGTAAAATCTTATTTATGGTGTTGCGTCTTACAAAGATGATTGCCTCTCTGTGTATTTATTTGGTGATAGGGATTATGAGATATGAATTTGCAGTCCTTGGTTCTTTGCTTTACTGAGGCATTCAAATGTTTTAACTAAGCTGATACTGTTATAATATTTTACTTTGATTAGGGCATTCTTATTGTTTTTATTGGTTGGCTGAATATGATGCTGCATCATGTCTCAAACAAGAGTTTTAAACCTAGTAAAAGAATGGGTGAATCACATCGACGGTACTCCAACTATTGAACTTGTAACAACTGAATACATAAACTATTATTCGCAACATAAAACCCTTCAAACTTTAATTTTGTAATATAAAAGTATCTGCCGTCTAAATCTGTTAAACCATTTAACGGAGTTGCTGACGTGAACTTTTTATATCAGTAAAACATTTTCATGTGTAAATATCACTTGTACAAAATGGATTCCACAAAAAATTTTCACCATTTAAAATTGGTTTGAGAAAAAGTGAGAGAAAGTGGGGGAAAATGATGAGAAATGTGAAAATTTTTTGTGGTATCCTTTTTTTTCATATGACATTTACACGTGAAACTTTAATTTTTGCTGATATGAAAAATCCACATCAATGTTCCGTTAAATGGTTTAATAAATTTAAACGGTAGGTACTTTTGTGTTACAAAATTAAAGTTTAAGAACTTTTCTGTTACAAATAATAGTTTAGGTACTGAATTGTTACAAATTAAATAATTAAAGTACCGTTGGTGTAATTCATCCTAAAAGAATTGATGGGATGGAAACTTTTGAATGTGTCAATTTTAAATACATTGTAAAAGATAGTTGCTAAGTGTTTTAGAGAACAAGTCTATTGTCAAATGGCATAGAATCGAGAGCTTTCAGGGGCTAAATAGATTGAATTTAAGTATACTTGGGCTTTTGATGAGCTTGATGCAGCTTCATGACACAAGAAAATGCAGTGACATTTTTGTAATGTTCCACTTGGTAGTCTCGTAAAATATATTTGATATAGTCTGTAAATTGTTATTCCATTTTTTCTGTCAATTAAAATGCATTTGTTTTGTTTTCTCATGGCCATGTTAGTGAAGGTCTCTTGATGTAGCATTAAACTTTAACCCATTATGTGAACTTAAATAATGTATAATCTAATGTCTAACTCTTCAAAATGCAAGTTGCTTAATTCTGTTTTGGGACTATCAACATAACGCAGGACCGTTTCCATGTACTTTTTTCCTTTTTTTTTTTTTTAAATAAATGTTTTCAGTTTATCGTTATGTTTATTTGACTGCTGCCTGTTGTGTGTATATGTCGTGCAAATGGTGTTCTTCACAGGGAGAAGGAATTGGCTGCTGTTAAGATAAATGCTGCTGATGTAGATATAATTGCCAATGAGCTAGAGGTTACCTCTCTACCTCTTTTTAATGCTTAGGAATTGCAGTAATTTGCATCCTATGGCTTCTAACGATTTCCTTCTCTTTGAATGCTCATAGTTGGACAAGAAGGTGGCAGAGAGAACATTAAGGGAGCACAAAGGTGATGCTGTTGCTGCAATACAACATCTTCTTCGCGAGAATACTGTTATGATGAATTGAGATTGTGTTCCAGACGTTGTGGAGAATGATTTACTTGAAACTTCTAAAATGCAAACATGAAAGTTCAATTATTATCTATGCAACTATTGAAAAATTGAACATCTTTTCTATTTACAAACGTTATATGTATTGGATCAGTGTTGATGGCGGCTAATATACATGGGGTGTCCACAATTGCTGTTTTCCATTTAGAGTAGTTTTGTTGACGATATATTTTGTTTTACCATGAAAAATTTAGTACAAAAATGGCAGACTATGTGGCCAATCCTAGCAGCCATAATTGGTGGTTGCATGGACATCGTTGGCAGCTGCAAATTTCTCTTGAACTTTATGCTGGAAGGAAGCAAGCTTTACTGCTCATCAAATGGGATTGGAACTCTCAGCCAACCAGCCATTGTTTCTAATTGATTGCTTTACCTTTGTTTTATTTTATTTTTTGTTCTGTACTTATTATAATAATTGGAAATCTAAGAGCAGATATGAAACTTATATGTCCCGACCTCTAGTGCAGGCTACTGTAACTTGATGAGGATCTCTTTTTCAAAATAAATAAATAAATGGGGTGTTTGGGATTGTAATTAAATATCCTAAAATCATATTTTAAATTTTTTTAATTTAATTAACTGATTTTTTTTTAATTTTTTATAGATTTTTTTTTCTAAATTTATTTTTTTTTTCAAAAATATTTATTTATTTATTTCATTAAAAGTAATTTTTAAAACTAAAAAAAATTAAAAATATATATTTTTTTTTCGGAAAGCTTTTTTTTCTGAAGTTAAATTCCAAATAGAGAATTTTTTTGAAAAGTACTCCCGATGTTCCTTTGTCTGTTGGGGGATTTCACCAGAAGTTTAGTGTCCAATTACATTAAAAAAACAGTGCAGCGCATTATCACAGATAGCCTGCATTAATTGTAATTTGTGGAAATTGCACAGTTTACTCTATATATTATAAAATATACTTATTTATTCTCTCATTTTATTTTGAACTTTTATACTCTTTCAATGTATCAAATAACATCTGTATGCCTTTTTATATGATAGACTAATTAAAGCAAGTTTCACATATGTTGTTTAGGACTTTTATTATATATATATATTTTTTGATAGTTGGTGTTTGAAAAAAAAAAAAATTTACCTTTTTTTTTTATAATCTATTCAAAGTTTAGAAAATTTTACTTAGATTTCATTATTTGATATATACATTTTATGTTGTTCTTTTATAAATTATTGAGTATGTTATTTTTTTAATATTATTTTGAAAATTCTTATTTATATTATTAAGAATGTACTTTATGCATAGAGTAATAACATTTACTAAAAAAATCATTGGGTATATATATACTACTCAAATTATTGAATGTGTAGAAAAAATATATTCAAAATATATGGTATTTATATTTTATGTATATATAATATTGTATCATATATACAATACATTTTATGTATATATAATGTATATATATATATAATATTTTATTGTATCTTATTCATATCCTTTACATATATCAATATATTCCTTACTTATATAAATTAAATATACTTTACATATACTTTCTTTTTATTATAACTGTTTTGTGTATTTAATAAACATATACATCATATATAGCTTACTCATACTAAATATACTTTTTATATATTTGTGTCTTATTCATATCATTTACCTATACTAATGAAGTCTTTACATATATACAGTAATATATACTTTGCATATATTTTTATTTTTTCAAACATATACATCATATAAAACTCACTCATACTAAATATATTTTTTTTATGTACTTTTAGCTGTATATTTAATAATTTTGAATAAAATATATAGTATAAATACGATTGAATATACTTGTTACTATATAACTTTAACAAGAATAGATTTAGTTTATATATTATTCATGATTTCTAATTATATCAATATTTTTTTAATATTAAACTGATTTATTATTAATGATTGAGTGTGAATTTTGCTTTGATTGGAATGAAAATATAAAAATTTCAATGATCGATGAAAAAAAGAGAATAAAGAAAGAAGAAAAATGTTGCAATTAATATGAAAATTTAATCTTTCCACAAATGAGATCCTAATTTTAAGAAAACAACATCAAATAAAGATATCTTAAGTGTAAATTGGAAATTCTAAATTCTTTTAATCATTTTTTTGGTAGTTTATGAATTGTGATATAAAAATGATATTACATATATAAAAAGTAATATATGTGTACATTTCCCTTGTAATTTCCAAATTTTTTACCTAAGATTCATATTATTTTTTCTGTATGATTAGAGACCATATATTTCTATGTATAAAGAAATAAATCTTTAGATGTATTAAATTGATTATAGTAATTTGACATGAAATTATTAATTCTATCGACAACCCAAAAAGCTATATTTAAATTTTACAATTATTTTATATTCAGAGTTTGAATTTAGACCTCTAATTTATAGAGAGAATATTTATATCATTTTCATTCATCTCATCTATTGGATGGTGGATTTCTCCATCTTTAATTTTTATGCTTGCGCTTCAATTTTGGATTTGGAAGCGCTTGTCCGCTATCTCCGTTGCCCCCCACAACGGCGGTAATGGGACATTCCTCTTTGAAAATACAAAAACAGAACATATGAAGAAAGCAAAGATTTTTGTGCTTTACCCAAAAAAGAAAATAAAAATATTTTATCAGTTGAAAAATGTGTGATTCTGTACAACTTTTTCTTAAGTGGTCCTAAGCATCTCTCACATTAAAATCACTAATGGTGTTACATAAATTCCAATCACATAGATAACACCACTCATGATGGATTTCGAAAATTTTAATGATATCATTATATAAACAAACACCCAAAAATCCAGCCAATCACCATCATACTTGGGTAACTCACATGGTTCCTCACTTTCTATTTCTCCTTTTTCTTGTCTGCCTGCTTTGAGCATTTCTGTGCCAATAACACAAATCTTTAGTGGCAATTGTCTTCACCAATTACTCACCAGCAATTGCCAGAAAATATTTGTAAAGAAAAAAAAAAATGTTGTTCCTTTCTTCTGTGCCGTGTCAACCCAGAAAAAAACATTTGGCCTATAATTCCTTGTGCGTGTTATCTCCAGCTGTGGAACGGGCTGCCTGGAATTGGACTGTGTATTGTCTTTGAAGATCTTTAAGCTTTTCCAACAGTTCCTGGAACGTTGGACGGCACTTAGGATCACTGGATTTGTTCACAAACACACACATTCAAGTTAGCAACTTCCTATTGTTTCAATGTATCTTTCATTTAGCTTTATGAGAGAGAGAGTGGAATTGAAGTCATGAAAGAATATAAAACAACTTGCAATTTCCTAGACCATAAAATCTTGTGTATGCAACTTAAGTTAATTTAATCTAGTGGATGTCTAATAAGCATCCCAACTAACAAAAGTATTGAACATATTGGTGCATCAGTTGCTAAAGAAAATGAAAACAAACACATGTAAGAATCATGATAAGTATAAGCACCTCTGCCAGCAACTCTCAGTTATAGAAGCCCACTGCGGATCCACATCTTTTGGGATCTCTAACCGTTGGTTCATGAACCCTACCGCTCCAATCACCTGCAAGTACATTAAACAAACTGTTCATATGCATAGTTCCACGTAAACTGCAATATCATTTATTGTTTTTAATGAGCTAACAAATAGAAAATGCTCTATTTGGGGTACCCACTACAGTTTTTGCCAGAAGATGCAATCTACTTTCAACTACCTAAGGATTATGCCCAAGCACGATCACAGAAGTTTCCTTTTTCTCTCTTTATTTATTTATTTATTTTTTACTTTCCCAAATATATATCCTAATAAAGTTTAGGTGTTGAATGAAAACCATACCTGCATTGAGTTGAGATTATCCCATGGGATCTTCTCAGTAGCAAGCTCCCACAGTATCACTCCAAAGCTGTATATATCGGACCTAAATGAACCCACACAACAAGAAAGGAACAGTATATTGAACTTGGGAAACTGAAAAGACAATTTCAAGCAGGAATTCAAAAGTCTACAAGTAAAACATACTTTTCATCTGAGGACTCATTTCGTAGAACTTCTGGTGCCATCCACTGAGGCTGCAGAATGGAAATTTGGTAGGGTGAGAATTTGATATTAAATTTTCAAGAACTATCGTGTTAAAAGAAAAAAAAAAAGTGCTAGTTAGAATACCGTTCCCTTTCCAGTCTTAGTTGTTAGGTATGTTGCATGCTTCAGACGTGATAGACCAAAATCACCAACCTATTCAGACAATAGTCAAATTATTACTATGGAGAATTTTCAAAAGCAAAAAGTTAATATGAAATTTTTTTATAAAAAAAAATCACTTATAAATAATGATTGACCTTCACAGTCCAGTTCTTGTCAACCAGAAGATTTGAAGACTTTAAATCACGATGGATGATGGGTGGATTACAATGATGAAGATAATTCATGCCCCGAGCCTGTCAAAGGGATTAAACAATAAAATAATGTATGAGTTAACAAAATCCAAACCAAGAGCTTGAAATAATAGCCGTAGCATCTCAAGAAGAAATATAGAAAGTGGAAGAAGTGAGTGCTAAGGGGCCAAAAACCCACATAAAATCATCATAAATTGAAATAGAAGGGCAATATTTCCCGTTAAGATCTATTAATACTCACTATATCCAATGCCATATGCACACGCCGTCTCCAATCCAGTTTTGTTGTGTTCCTCTGGAGTAACCGGAATAAACTTCCACTGCAGTAATAAAATAAAAAATATTTGAGTTGCCAATTAGCCTAATAAATAGTCCGTGTTTCTTTCCCTCCTTAAAAGTTCCAGGTCATGGAAATTGGTTCAATGGCGTACAGCTCCATAAAGAATCAGAAAATAAGCATTCAATAGCATGCAGCACCACAGGGAGTCAGAAAATGAGCACAAGTTGAAGATAAAACAGAAATCTTGCTATTGCAGTTCCTTTTTAATATTTTTGAAAAAAAAAAAGGTTATCATTACCGTGGAAGGAACTCTGTAACAATGCAGAGATGCTGAGGTGAAGTGACTGCCCCCATGAAAAGTAATACATTCGGATGTCGAAGTCTTTTCATCAAAGATACCTACATGTAAAGAAACAAGAATGGAGATAAATCAATAATTTCATTAATAGTAGAAATCCCTATATATACAATCATATGAATATAAAACAGGAAACAAATATATGAAGAATAAGAAATAATACAAACTAGGAAATAAATTTTTATCCCTAATTACATAAATCAAGCTAATTAAGAATATTATTCAAATATCTCCCAATATCTTACAACACTCCCTCTCAAGTTGGAGCATAATATTAATCATGTCTAACTTGTTACATATGTAAAAAAACAAAACTCCAAAACTTGCAATACAAAAGGCATCACACCACACTAGTGTAGACCCAATTAGACAGAAAATGTCATACAAACCAATAAAACTTGTAACACAAAAAATCTCACACCAAGCCAACGTAGACCCAACCAGGTAGGAGAAGGTGTCGTACAATCCGATGAGAGTCAAGCGAGACATACCAACAACACATGTCATTCGGCAAGGGTGACCCAAGAAATTACACAGTCTGCTCTCAAAGGCAGAAAGACAAAATGGATCACTCATGGTGACCCAATTATGACAAAAAGATGTCCACTTAGATATAACGCTTATATCGATTTCCAGGTAGAGTTTCACTAGAACTCATGACTCTAATACCATATAAAGAAACAAAAATGGAGATAAATTAATAATTACATCGATAGTAGAAAGCCCTATATATACAACCCTATGAATATAAAATAGGAAACAAAAATATGAAGAATAGAAAACAATACAAACTAGGAGATTTAGCCGTAGTTACATAAATCAAGCTAATTAAGAATATTATTCAAATATCTTATAATATCTCATAATATCTCACAACACTACACAACTAACAAAAAATATTGTTCAAATAGAAGAATAGTTCTCTTGGTTTTCTTATTCGTCTTTTCTTGTGGGAACTGGGGATTTTGGAGGTGCTTAATTATATAAAAATAAATAGATCACCTGTACCAATGAGTTTTAGCTCATTGATTTTAAAGCTAGAGCTGTGAAGTCTCAAGTACAAACTCTATTGGAGCCATTTGAAGGAGGGAAAAATAGATCACTTCAGAATACAGAGAGTCTGACTTTGATCTGAGAACAACCAATATAATTATACTTCTGGTGCTTGAGATTTACAGCATCAGTAGCCATAATCATGCTAACCACATTTTGTTTATTTTTCATAGCTAATATTATCCTATCTGAATTCTCTAAGCTATCCTATTGTATTTTGACAATACTCTTTAGTTGCATGTAAGCATGTGCTCAAGTAAATGGAGTAAACTTAACAATATGAGGCGAACCATTAACATGATACTGCATTTATAGTTTAATTTGTAAGAATTGAAAGAACAAATTACATAACAGATATAAAGCAACTGCAAATTGAATTAAAACTGGAACAGTTGGCAGGAATCTTACTTGAGTGAAATACATATGGAAGTCTTTCAAAGAGTAATCCATAAGTAAATCACTCACAATTAGCTTAGGTAACTGGCTCTCATCTCCAAGTTATCAAGGGAATACTGTGCAGTTAATGAACAGAGATTTAACGATTAAGAGGATAAAAATTCAACACATATGGTTTGATTTGGTCCAGTGAAGAAAAGAACTTATCCAAGAAGGAATGCACATAAAAAATAATTGGAATCAAACTCGACACCTCCCAATTAAACTGCAACTAAATGGCAAGAAATTAAGAAACTAAGGCAACTGAGTAAACAAGGAAGCACACCTCTTGTCTAAAAGCAAGCATGACATCCTCTGAATATTCTTGCTTGGAGAACACCTTGACAGCAACATCCTGAATACAATGGACATCACTCAACCAATGCAATTAATATCATCATCAAAATAATGCTGTGCTTCTTTCCCCGATCCATCTAATATAAAACACAATTAGAGGTTGATGAAGACCCAAGCCAGTGCAGCATCATGTTTATAAGACAATAATAAGGCAGAGTCAACATATACTATTCATGCATAAACCACAGCTTCTCTGATTTAAGCATGCTTGAAAAGTTGAGTTGGTGGCTTAAAATTACAACATTAACTGGATGTTTTCTCATAATTCAAGTAGCCTTCAATCCATACTAAATCTATAAATAGAAACCATAGAAATGACTATAAGTCACCACTAATGCCATATCTCATCACAAACTAGTTAATCTGGATTCATATATTGTGTTTATGCATAGTCAAGGGCTAGAAGTAGTTAAAAAAGACGAGAAAAAGAACATACTGATCCATACCACAGCGCATGATATACAGTCCCGCAAGAACCTGCACGAAGTAGAGGGAAGAAACAGCAATATGGAAATCAGAATGGTAATATAGCAGATGAAACATCAGAACCTGAGTTTGGAGACAGGAAATCTCGATGGCCAATAATTAAAAGCAACACTATATGGAATTTGTGATTCTCAAATCCACTATGGTTTAAGTGTGGATGAAAACTTAAGACTTGGGGAAAAAATCATATGCAGGTGAATGGCTTCGGTTAAAGGCATTCTAAAGATGATAACTCTGGAAAATAAGCAAAACAAATTCTCAAAAAGCATTTGCTGTAACAATGATTACCCTGCCCAATTTGTTCACCAATTTTCAAGTCTTCCCACAATATTTCATAATCCAGGCAGTCAGTGTCCATGTCCACCTTATTAATAGCACTACTGCTGGTACTTCCACCGCTGCTGGCACTACTTGTGCTGTTGACATTAACTGAGGACCAGGACCCAGAGGGCTCATTATTGGTAGGCCGATTACTCTCATTCGACTGACTTTCAGGTTTTGCACCAGAAGACGGAGTCCTTTGTTGAATTGATTCATTCTCTTGATCATTTTGCAACCAAGGCCACATAAAACGGGTTGACTGTATGTCTGACCCTTCCCTTTCATTCCCTTTCCAGGGCCATGATAAGCCTTTCTTACCAATCCAAGCCTCAGCCTTTGATGTGATAATCTTGTGAATCGCAGGTTTTCCTTCACTCTGATCATCAGAATCTCTGGACAGTTGTCTTGGGGACTTGTCCTCGACATGAGAAAATGTTCCAACGTAAGAAGCATGCGCATCTCCTCTGGGTGTACTAGTTCCACTAGAGTTTGCATCCTCCCTATTGTCAGAGAGAGCTGCATCCAGGAAGCCATGATCAGATTGATGACTAACAGTGCTCCCACATTCATGATCCAGGCTGTTATCTCCCGTCCGCATTTTAGATTTCACTTTATTGCTCACCTTGGATGCCTGTGGTGCTTCCAACAACCAAGTTATGCTACACTATATAGTTAAAATCAGAAGAACAAAACAACTTCAGAGACTAACCAAATTTGATATCTTTGATGCAATGGCAGCTTGCAAAGGCTGTTGAGAATCAAGACCAAGCTTTGTTGTGACACTAGTTCTTCGAGGCCGGTTAAGGCTTGAATCTGCTTCTGAATTCAGTGCAACCTTCATTTCTTGAAACTGCCTCGAATCACTTGATACACAGATAATCCCAACCAAGGTACCATCATCGTCATAAAAAGGAGTATTGGATGAAACAACTGTGAACCTGTCTCCATTCTTGTTCTTGACTGGAAACTGACCTATCCAGCTCTCTCCCATGGTGATACGGCGAACTATATTATTTGCTACCGAAAAATCACCGGTATCTACGATCAGTTGAATGGCATCCTGGCCAAGAGCCTCAGCTGCAGAGTAGCCATAAACGTTTTCAGCTGTCCGATTCCTGCAGAATCCAATAATAATTTCATACATAAAATGAGATTGAAAACGAACCTCTACATGGAATTAAAGCCAAAAAGCATACATTTAACACTAACTGGTAGAACCAAACCAAGTCAAAGCTTTTTTTTTTTTCTCTTCACTGTCATTTATGCAACCAAATTCATAATCCCAATCCCTAGTCAACCACCATCAATCTACAATATCATCCAAAAAATTAAAAAAAAAAAATCACTATCCACGTAACAATTCATAAGAGTCAGTAGCTCACCAATAAATGATACGGCCGCTAAGATCAAAAATATGAACAGACTGTCCCATAGACTGCAATATATTCAAACACTGCTTATCAGTAAACTTCATAGCGGATGGCCCACGGTTTTCTCCTTCTTTAACGGCATTAGTACTAGAAGTACTCGAACTCCGGCTTTCTCTCTGCAGAAGCGAAGAATGCCTAAACGACACCGAACCTTTATTCCAAGCTGATACTGCATAGGAACCGGCTCCTCCTCCTCCTCTCATCCTAGGCCTCGTCCTCCTCGGCGATATAGAACGGGACCGCTGCTTCCGATACTGTAGCAGGTTGTCCGGTTTTAGATCAGTAGTAAGCTTAAGCTTCGACATCTCCTGCTTAAGATGCGCTTGCTCTGCTTCCAGCTCCTGGATCTTCTTGAGCAGCTCCTCTGCTGGAGGAGTTTCCATTTCAACAAATCCAAAAACAAACACAGTTGGAACGTTATATCCTATATTTCTTTGACTAATAGTGGTTTTGAAGCAGAATTAAGGGATAAGGACATGGAGATTCATTTGGCCTGCTAATGCCCATCAAAGAAAATGAAAAAAAGAGTTGAAATTGATTAATGCCCAGCAAAGAAAATCAAAACAAGAGCTGAAATTGATCAACGCCCAGCATAAATACGGGAAAAAAGAGTTGAAATTGATATACATAAACTAAAAAAATGGCGGCCTCTTCTATTCTCTGACTTTTCTTTCCTTTTCTTCTCTTCCCTCTCTCTAGAAGAATTTGTATTCACAGAAAGAGAAAGATTTCAACTCTTTACTTCTCGTCTTTATGTATATATGCTAACTTTTATGATCATTTTTATATTTATAAAATAAAAATTAATTTCATATAATATACAACCATAGACTAAATTCATAAATAGGTAATGTAAAGAATATATTTTTCACATTTTTATTTTTCTCTCTCCAAAAAAAATATATATATTTTATGGTTCTCTTGTGGCTTTGGGTTTCCTTCCCTTTCTCGTCGTTATCATCTGAATCTAAACCATTGTTTATACTGTGAGAAAAAGCACCTTTGTTTTCATATACGCGCCACATTTGTGCGTGGAATGTTATGGCCTATCACAGTGCTGGATTTACATCCAATCATAGACAAGCGTTCACCTCACGCACACATGTGAACTGGGTTCGAATTTTCTCTTGAAGGACTCGCTTTTCCTTCGCCGCTGAAAGGACCCAATACGCAATAGATCGCAAGTTTATATATATCCACTCCACTTTCTCTTTCTTCTTCTCTTTAATTTTTCTGAATCGGTTCTCTTAAATATCATTATTAAATCAGTTCATGTCTAGAATTTTAAAAAACACAATAAATAATTATATAATAGCAGTCGAAAGATTAACACTCCCACTGTTATATCAGTGGCAACTTGTTATATTTTTTGAAAATTAGAGGGGACAAATTAATTTAAAAATAACATTTATGGAATAACGGGTCCAAAAACTTTTAATCCAAAGGACAACCTGATAAAAAAAATAAAAAATTCCGGAACAACGTAGGCATTAAGTCTTTTTTTTTTTTTTTTTTGTGTGGGGGCGGGGGGTACAAAGTTCGTGGCTAGAAGATAAACCCGTCTTGTAATGAAACTTATAATTTAATTTAATAAAGCAAGAAAGTTTTTTTTTTTTTTTTTTTGACTAAGTAAAGCAAGAAAGTTGAGATTATATTGCTTGACGAGCAAATATCACATGTTCATTGGACTTGGCTTAGGTTGAATTTACCATCATGTCCTCAATGGGTTATGCATTAAGTAATGTCATCACTAAAATGGCCTTAATTAAGGCTTAATTGGGGTAGTTTAGTTTAGTTTAGTTAGTAAAATGGGTAAAAATAATTACTGCTTAAAAAGTGAAACATATGTTTAGATATACTCCGTTTGCTACATTATTTTATAATAGATTAATTTAATTACAAAATAATATATATTTAATTATTTTGTTTACTATATATATAATGGATTAATTTATAGATGAAATGAAATTGTTTATTGTGTTGGTTTTTTATTATTTTTCTGTGGGGAGTTCCAATTTTGAAAGCTATGCAAGTTGGCCTTCTCTCTCTCTCTGTTTACAAGGGCGTGCACGCACACAGTTGAAGGGCGATAGGGACCAGAGGCAGCAGCTGCACATGCATCAGCCAAGTTTTCTTGTTAAGTTTTGAAGGATAATAATACATACAAATCCCTACCTAATAAAGAGTGATAGTTAAATTAAATTCTTCAATTGCTGCTGAATAATAAGATAAAATTTTACCACAAAATAGAAAGGACAGTATATGCTTTAATATGGCAAGCAACAACTTGTTTGTATGATTCTTATCTATCCATGTGCTACCTAACAGATATTGCACATCAATCACTGGTGTGTACAAAATTAAACCGAAATCGAATTGAACCAAATATTTTTTGGTTTATTTGGTTTGGTTTGTTTGATTTTCGTTTTATTTGGTTCGGTTTTCTATTTAAAGTTCGGTTAATTCGGTTCAGTTTTAAATATTTAAAAATCAATTAAACTGAACCGACTGAATTTTTATTTATATATATTTTTTAATGATTTATCATAACTTCTAGATAAAAAAAATTATGATTTGTAATATTTTATTTTGATTTATGGTTGGATAAAGTCATGAACTATAAAAATTTATTTTAATTCATATTAACTAATTTTGATTTGGAGTAATAGATAAAGTTATAATAATTAGTTTTAATTTATACCAATTTATAAATTTGTGATAATTGATTTCAATTTATGATAATTCATAAAATTATAATAATTAAATTTAATTTGTAATAATTATAGTAGTTGATGAAGTAATGATTATATCAATTTATCATAATTTATGTTATTTTATCTTAATCTAAAGTTATATTATTTAATTATAACTTTAACTTATATACTATGTTTGATAAAATTATGATAATTAATTTAATTTTATTATAATTAATAAAGTTATGATATTTGGTTCTAATATATTATATTGATAAAATATAATAATTATGATTTATATAAATTTAATTAACTAGTTAACAAAACCGATT
>CATIWF010082087.1:0-16962 GCA_949630135.1 Balakata baccata | reverse complement strand
TAATTCTACCATTTACATGAATTATGTACACATCTCTACAAATCTCTAGAATTATCTACAAGTGTGTAGAATATCCTACACAACTCTAGAATATGGTGGAGAAGTCTAGAAAATTCCGTTGAACCTCCGTGGTGCATGACATTCTCCCCCACTCAATATGGCGACGTCCTCGTCGCGTCCCTCTCATATGCCTCGATGACGTCCTTATTGGCCCAAAGGTGGAGCTCATGCTCCCAACTCGATTCACTAAATGGTAACCATTTCCATTTGACAAAGTACTCGATATAACTTGGATGGGTGCCACGCCGTGGGATTACTCGATGTGCCAAAATCTCCTCGGCCTCACGTTCGGGTGTCGTAGTGATGGCCGTAGGCGCTCTTCTTGACTTGCTCCGGGTTGGTTCCTCCTTGTCGGCATGAAATGGCTTTAAAAAGCTCACATGGAATACCGGATGCATCTCTAAGTGTGATGACAAAGTTAAGCGATATGCCAACTTGCCAACACGCTTCTCTACGGGAAATGGGCCTTCATAGCGCCTAACCAATCCTTTGTGCACATTTGCAAACCTTCGGCTTTGATGTGAACAAAAGAATATATTATTTATAATTAATAGTAAATGCTTTAAAATTTAACAGAAGTAATACATAGTTTAACGAAAATAAAATAGATGGAGCAAATAACATAATTTTTAAATCTCATGAAGTATTAGTGTAATATTTCAAATCTCATGAGTAAATAATAATTTTCCCTATAATAAACATGTCTACCCTTATTATATCATAATATACTGGCTTATAAGTTGAACGCTAGTTTTGCTAACTTTTTTTTAGAGAAAATTATAATTTAGCTTTTACTTTTTCAAATAAACTACTTTACTAAATACGTATTATTGGTTAAACTAAATTATTTTTTATAGTAAAATTATATTCTAATTTAATTTGGTATTGTCAAACAGTGACACTATTTGTCCGTCTACTTTATCTTCATTAAACTATATTGTACTTTTGTTAAATTTTAAAATATTTATAGTTAGTCCTAAAGAATAATATATTTTAATTAAAGTACTAATACATTATATAAAAACTCATAAAAATAAATAGTAATATTATTTTTATCATATTCTAATGTATATAATATAAAATCTAATAAAATAACATTAATAAAATAGATCCGTCAATTGTATAAATTTTGAATATCAAAAGAGTACAAATATAATATAATTACAATTTTCCCTTGTGTGTGTATATATATATATATATAATTGAATCGAATTTGTAGAATTAAGTAATTAAAAAATCTCAAATATAATAATAATTAAAAATAATAAATTATTAGTCGTCCTACGTTAAAAATCAGGTGTCAGCTGCCAAATACAGAGAGAGGGAAAGAGAGAGACCGCTTGGTGATTTCACTACTCGTCTCTACCAAAGCCAAAAGCTCTCTCTCCCCTTGCTCTCCATCTTGTAAATCTCCTTAGCTAGCAATTTCTTTTTGTTAATTTTTTCTTATTTGTTTTTCAATCTCAGGTAATTACAGCCTATCTTTGCTTCCCCATGTCCAGGGATTGTCTTTTATTGATTGATTGTTTCGATTAGGTTTTGAAATTAGGAAATTTCCTCTGTCTTGGTTTGTTTTCTGTGTTTCTGATGAGGAGTTAGTTCCTATATGTGAAAGGTTCAAGCTTTTCTGTTTAATTGACATTTTGTAAGCCCTAGAGCGACATCCCGGTAGAAAATAGAATCATAATCATTTACCTGAGCTTGCTGTGTGTATTTAGGCAGTTACTCGAATGCTTCCATATGAGCGAGGGCGACTGCAATTTCTCTTTTTAAGTTTAATTAAGTTCAAGATATGTAGAATTCTTTTGCTTCTTTTATTTAAGATAGTGAAATTTACTTGCTCAATGTTGTTTGCACTTAAAGTCGTTATCTTTAGGTAGCTATTATGTTAAATTCTATTTTTGTGGCAGTTCCATCTGTTAGGTTTATTTTAGGTTTTTGGATACAGAATCAGCTGTAATGCCTTTATACAGTTTGGTTTTCACTTGTATGTTCACTGGCTTGGAATTGGGTTTTTGGCCTAATTCCAACGTGTTCATTTTCTATACTAAATATGGACTTTGAAGCCAATGCTGTTATATAGAAAAAGATTCAAAACTTATGACTGTTGTGAAGTGAGTAACTCTTAGCGTTTTTGGTTGACAATAAACATGAAGATGGCAAGGTTCACTAGGTTCACTATGTTAGAACTTTCTAGAGCATTTGTAATTTATTAAATTAGACAAAATCTTTATCCATGGGAACTTAAATCTCATTATTATGTTGTGTGAAGCAGTAAGGATGATCGTCACAAAGACTATGATAAACCTGGTCCTGCTATTGCCTATTAGTTAATATTGCAAATGTAGAAATGTAAAAGTTCTTTATTTCCATGGGGAAGTAATAATGATGTTCTCTTACATAATCTTGGTCGATCATCAGCAAGTCAAGCGATTAAATTCAGATCAGGTGTTCAAAATTGAGTTCACAAATAATGAATAGAACATCTGGAAAGTAATAATTGCTGCCCATATAGTCTGGATTCTGAGTTCTTCTGCGCCATACTAAATTCAGCTGGTCAGTGGCTTGGGATTCACCTTATATCTTCCTTCATTTTTGTACAATAGAATCCTCGACTTAACTGTTTTAATCAGGAAAAAGATGTCCTGACATTAGCATCACAGCTGTCACTGTTTTACTGTTGTAATCCTTGTAAATAATAATTTATAGTTTTGTGTGAATTTAACTAATACATGGTACACACAACACCATGTTGAAAAGATATGAACGAGTTAAATTATTTGGTAGTCACCACCATAGTTTGCTTTTTTACCCTATTCTATGAAATTCCTTTTAGTTTTATGCTTTGAACTTGAAGATTGGTTAAAATCTTGTTAAAATTTTGGTGATGAATTTTGGGTTATTAGAGCTTGAGAGAGAAAGAGAGAGATTTGAAGGTTTGCTGGTATTTTTTGTATGCTTGC
Source organism: Balakata baccata (assembly GCA_949630135.1). Lineage (NCBI taxonomy): Eukaryota > Viridiplantae > Streptophyta > Magnoliopsida > Malpighiales > Euphorbiaceae > Balakata > Balakata baccata. The sequence continues at coordinate 13,939 of CATIWF010082087.1, read as the reverse complement.
CTGTAGGAATATATTTTCGCTGCCAGGAACCTCTCAAGAGGCCCCTTTATCAGCTATAGCAGCTGTGAATCAGCCATATCAGATTAAGAGAATTGGGTTCTGTTGGCTGATGCAGGTCAATATGCTGGTAAATTGATATGTTGATGTACATCAATCTTTACTGTAACTGCCCTGCCTCAATGATTATCATGAGCAGCCAGAATTTGAAACTTTCCTGGATATCACTGTCCAAAAACTGTTCCTTTATTTATTGCTTTATTTGATAATGCTTTCATCATGGCCGAATCTTCCTTATTTTTTGTTTTTTTTCCCTACTGGTATTTTACCATAATTCCTTATAAATACATATATTTTGGAGGACAGTATCTTATGATTGCATGAAAGGAGACTATTTTACCTTGTTTGGTTGGTTATTATGCACCTATGTTTTATAACAAAGTGCTATCTAATTATGTTGCCATCATAACACTTGATATATTTAATGCAAACAAGAATTTATGGGTTCCGTTCAGACATTCTTGACAGTGTGCTCATAAGAGGCATCTGTTTATGATGGATATGTTCACTAAATAAATATCCTCTGGTTTTAATCATTTTGTTGTGTTCGAACAATGTCTATTGAAGATAAGCCCGTTACTGCTGTTTTATGTGGGTATGTTTTTCACACTCAGCATTTATGGAAGCATTTTCCTTGGTAGATAAGTTTCAAGTATTGTTGAAAGTGAAATTTTATTAACTTCTTAAAGAGGTGGTATATGTGAAAGAAGCAGATTTCTTTTTTGCTTTATATCTCTCTGCGTTCTTCATCTTCTAATTTAGATTTCTTTTTTGCTTTCCCTGGAACTGTTTGCTTTAGCATTCAATACATTAGCTTTAACATTTTTGTTCTCAACTCTTGCATTGGCCCCACGCTTTTTCTTCCTCGTCACCTTAAAAGCTAAAATTAATTTTCTGTTTTATATTTTATATGCAGGCATTTTTTGTTTTAAGGAAATGGAAAGTCATGGTACCCAGAAATTTCCTAGGGCAGATGAAGCTGAAGGTTCCGAGACAACAATTGAAATCAAAATAAAAACATTAGATTCTCAAACCTATACTTTAAGAGTGGATAAACAGGTGATTTGTCCATCTTCCACTCTTTTGTGGCTTTTGCCAATGCTGTGCACTTTTTAATGAGAGGATATATTAATATATTATAACATGAACAAAGAAAAGAAAGTTAACCAGAAGAGCAATTAGAAGATTCCTAATCTTCAGCAACTCTTTGAGAATGATTGGAGAGTTTTAGCATTCAGATGGTGTATTTTTCCACTTTAAAATAAAAATAATATATTTTCCTAATGAGAAGTTAAGCTATCTTTGATGTCTGGACAAAGCATGAAATCAGTCACAAAACCCAACAACGAAAATGGTAATTCCCTTCAATTATGCCAATTATTTTTGAAGATACTCCTATTAGAGCTCCTAAAAACAAATCCACAATATAGATGATGCATATTTTTTTCATTATTGTGCATATGAGACACAGCATGGTGGCAACCTTTCTCCTCACTAAGTTATTACTTGTAAAAGAAGATCCTATGTTATGCTCTTGCTATATTTAATTTATATGAAAGTTAGAGGTTCATTTGTCAGTGTGGATGTTTTATGAGAACCCTTGTCATGAATATTTGCATTTCATCATTTTATTTTTCTTTGTCTTGACTGTTTTGCAGATGCCGGTACCTGCCCTAAAAGAACAGATTGCTTCTGTCACAGGCGTGTTATCTGAACAACAACGTTTAATATGCCGTGGCAAAGTTTTAAAGGATGACGAGCTGCTTTCTGCCTATCGTATCCTTTTTGTTTCATATACTCATTTTTAAGATCTTTGGAATACTATGTGATGGAAATTTATTTCTGAATAATTGATTCTATTTATAATTTTTTCCCTTCGCATACCAGTTTCTCTTTTAATTATATTATTGTTATTAATTTTAATGAGTTTTTTCTTTTGCAAACTTGAGCGCTGAATGAGTTTGGGAGGAGTTAGTTATGGTTCGTATATGAGAAATCAGCTACTATTCTGTTCTCCTTCTCTTGTTGTGCACATTTTTATAAACTGAAATTGGGGTCTTTTGATGGAAACTTTTTTGTCCTTTACCATTGTTTAGGGCAAAATGTTTTATAAATAGAAGGATTACTTAAAATGCCATTTTAAAGTTGTTATGAACCTTCATTCTAATCGAATTGTTAAGGCAATTGAAAACTGTCTTTCCTTGTTCCAGAATTTTTTTTATCTTTGCCTTGAATCATTGGGTTTTGACATTACTTTGGTGATCTTCAAAATGGCTGCAAACCCATCTCTAGGTACTTGTATTATGTTTTAGATGCAAGTAATGAATTTGTTTGTCATCTTGTTTACAATTTTTTCGTACGTGGTTGGTCTAGAATAGGATAATGATGTTTTGGAGTAAAAATAGGTTTCTCCATAAAGCCTTTATGACATTTTGCTTTATGCTGCACTGTTTAATGGAGGGCAGAAGAAGACCTTTACATTATGATATAGTTTTTTGGTGGATTTTATCATGAAAGAATATAATTGTGTCTAGGGAGCAAGTTTTTACCTGTACACTTGCTATGAAGAGAGAGAAAAAAGGTTTATCTTGGCTTCAAGCTAGGTTTACGTTTCCAAGGAAACTGTGCTTAAGTTCAGTGGACTAGAAGGATTTTGCGTTGATTTTTCTCATTTCCCATGTTTTTCATTCTTTTTCTGGGCATATCTTACTTTTTTTATTTTGATTTTGTACCATATACTCTCAATAATTAATTCTTTTTTTTAAAAAAATATAAGTTTCTTGTATATTTGTTGATTCATGAGTTTCATTCTGCAACTTAAAATAGGTTTGCTGGGTCCATAACCTTTTCATTTACTATTTCCCTTGATACACTCAAATACAAGCTCATCTCTGCTCTAATATTTTCCTGAGGTAGATTATATATTCTGCATCTTTCTTGGCCAATAAAATGTTTGGCTCGTAATGCATTTACTTGCTAATAGGCACCTTATTGTGAGCAAAGGATTTCTATCAAATGTCCATAATATGTCAAAATGTTTTACTTATTATTTTTTTTTAATACAAGTTTGCAAAAACTAGATCTTCATGAATAGACCTTGCCACGCAAGTGGGTGCCCACCTGGCCTGGCCCACCTGCAATTTTCCTGGTTTTGGACAAGACATTTTGTCTATAGGTCGGCCCTGAGCTGAACCTGAGTACAAGCCTGATTTTATATGCCTTGGCTTGGGAATGCTAGTTTTGATCCTGGCTCAAGCTTGGTTCAACATAATTAATTTTTTTCTAATATATTATGTTATTTTAGGCCTTGATAGTCTAATTTTTTTCAATATATTAAATTATCTTTGTATTTAATTTCCCTCAAATCTTGTTGCCCAGCCTGAACACTATTCCTGTCTAGCAAGGCTTAGGCATCCTTGGGCAAGCCAAAACATATGTAGGTCCGCTATGGGCTTAGTCCAAACCTGCCTGAGCCTGGCCCATGGCCTGGTCTGTTCATGAATAAGAATTTGGCTTTACTGTGATCTGTGCACTATGTTGTGATGCAAGTTCTATTTTTTTTAAAACCTGAACTAATGTGCTATTGTAATATTACTATTTTTATTGTTTTGAAAATTTTAGCATTTGATGTGTTGTATTTACTTAACCTTGTTCAGATGTTATAATTTTACTATCCTCATTTTTTGAAATTTTTTAGCAGTTAATTTGTTGTATTTCCTTAACCCTCTTCAGATGTTGAGGATGGGCATACCTTGCATTTGGTGGTCAGGCAGCCTGTTCTGCCATCATCTGATGGCTTGCCCAATCAATCAGGTTTGGTTTACAGTGTATTTGTTAGCACCTGCTGCTTCAATATTTTACTATTCACTGGATTCTTGTTTCAGGTTTTAATGTGTAGATATGATGTATAACATCCTCAATTTCTGATTCACCTCCACTGAATGGTTGATAATAGACAAAAGAAAAGAAAAATAATAAAAAAAAAGAAAAAAAATCCACCTACTTCACCTCTGCTACTCATGCATCATTTTAAATGCATGAAATGGATTAAGATCTATAATGGCTGTACCACATTAATATCAACCTAAACCTAACCATATTTTGTTTAAATTGCAGGACTTAAGAAGCTAATTGATACTGAAGGAGTTCACTAATACTAGGAAATGCAATACTGAAGGAGTTCACTAATACTAAAAAGTGCAGTAACTGATCATTTGAAGTGCATCATAGAGACATTCAATATGTGATTTATCAGTAAAAAAACTAGCATAGAACTTAGCCAGAGTCTAGAGATCAAAAACTAGCATAAAACTTAGTAAGACTGTAATGGTCTAGAGGATGGCTGATGTAACCTTATCACCATCAAAATAGTCGCTATTAACAGTGAAATCTCTGACTTAACAGTGATAATGGCCCCATTGATGATGGTACAACAATGGTTGTTGCCAAAAGTAAAAGTATGTTAACAGCAGTAATGGTAAAGGTACTCCTAAAATCCCATGAAATAACTTCACATCCGCCATTTAAATAATGCACCCATCCTGGCTCTTCAAAGAAAAATACCCCATAAAAAATTTTCTGATGGTGTTTGGGTGTTTCTTTGTCTTGTATTAGGAGGAAGACTAGGAATTTTTTAGTTTGAAGTTTTGGGTTCTTAAAATATGCACTTGCTGAACTGTAAATTTGGAGGTTTGAGAGGTTGATACAACTTCACAACTTAACTCACAATTTGATCTGGCAGCAACAGGCATTCCAAGAATCCATCCGTAATGCATGGCAAATTTGAACTGATCTTTCCTTGGAGTGCTTATGGTGAATTAAGGTTAATAAAGGTGGGGATTTGGAAGAAAAGTCTCTCAATGGAGCTGGTTGCTATAGGAAGCGAAGGAAAGATTAAACATCATTCAAGAAAGAAATGCAAGAGTTAAAGAAAAGTGATTATAGAAAAAGCATTTTGGGCTTGTATACTTTCCGAACGAAATCAATACCCTATGTCTAATATCAAAGGAGTGGAATGCATTGCTATTTTTAGGGACTGAAATACTTGCCCTTTTGAGTAAATTCCAAAACTGAGTAATAAGCAAACAATCTGATATTATAAGCATACTCTTTCTTAATAAGAAATATGAAATATAACAATTTGGTACAATACCTCAGTTAATATTACACGGTTACAACACTTGTGAAATTTCAAATTTTGTTGGGCTCAATAGGATTCTTGGGATGGTAGAAGCCATTTTACAAAGTCTTTTCTAATGCTTCGATGTGCATTTTTACTTGATAAGAAAATTTTAGAGAATTGACAAATTAGTTCTTGTGGAATGATTATATTTGGGTTAGGATGCTTCTAGTAAATCAATAATATGTATTGATGCCACATAATTAGGTAGTTTACCATCTGTAGCAATTCAGAAATGTGAAATAACAATGATGCTTAATATCAGTATCATGGCAAGCATGTTGCCGGAGAGATTCTGGTTTTTGACATGAACTTGCATGGCCTTTATCATCAAATAATTATTTACTTGTATTGTTGATGATGATCTGTGCATTCACACTAAGAACAGTAAAGATTAATTACTAGATATCAATGCTGCAGTAACTGGTCCTGCTTCAAGTACAGGCCGTGGTCATGTGACTCCCAGTGTTGTAATAGAAACTTTTAGCTTGCCTGATCAAGGGGATGGAGTTCCTCCAGAAATCAGTAGGGTGAGGCTATAGCTAGATGTTAAATAGAGAGTTTTTATGGTTTTCCTTAGATTTATAAGCTTTGTACTAAAATCGTTTCTACTTACTTCTGGTGCAGATTGTTTCTGCTGTTCTTGGTTCATTTGGATTTCCAAATATTGGAAGTGGCAATGAAGGAGTTGATGTGGCAAGGGTAAATTTCAATTTAAACTCTGGAAACTGATGACAGTAGGTGGTATGGTTATTTTGAGTATATTCTTGCAGAAGTTAACTATTCTAATATCCTGATATGCAATACTTCCTCTGACATCATAGATATTCATATAATTTGATTACTTTTTTCCTTATATATATACACACACACACACACACACACATAGAGAGAGAGTTTTATTTTTTTAATATCTTTTTAATTCCAACATCTATAAACATATCTCTCTGTATTTTGCTTATTATTTATCTTGGATTTGGATGTGGAAGGAGCGTGACCAGCGACCAGTTGATAGTGGTACTCAAGATGCAACCCTGCTGCAACCTGAACAACCTGGCAACAGGGTTCCATCTGATAGATCACAAAGCGCTTTTGGCCTTCCAACAGCAGTTTCTTTGGGTTCTCTGCATCCTCCTGTAAGATTGTGATCTCCTCTGCCCCTTCTGCCCTGGTTTCCTTTCTTTGTATGTGAAATGTATCTTAGAGTGTGTATTTCTTCTTTGGCTTCAAAAATTGTTCAATATTCTTGCTCATTGTAGGTAATTCCTGATTCTTTGACAACTTTGTCCCAATATCTTAGTCATTTGAGGCGTGAATTCAATTCCATTGGTCAGTTTTTCTGTAATCTCTGAAAATTAGAAATTTGATGCAATTTAGTTGCTTTTGCAATATAAATTCCTCAATTGATATTGTTGTGATGCATCATAAGGATAGGCAGAGGCAGTGAAAGCATTGCTCAAGCAGAGATCCCTCAGAGGATTGAGCACAGAGACTCTAATTTTGCATCAAGATCAGGAACTGTACAAGAAAGGCTTCCAACACCTGCATCCTTGGCAGAAGTAATGCTGTCTTGTAGACAATTTATCAGTGAACAAGTTGCAGATTGCTTACAAGTGCGTTCTTTAGCACTAATTCACCTACTTAATATGTTGTCATTGTCTTCATTTTAAGTATCCATATTCTTAGATAGCTTACAGTATATTATGTTTACAGTTGAATCTTAGTTGCTGCAAGCCTTATGAGTCTGTTTTTATCTTATAGTTTCATCTTCATGGCTTTTTTGCTCATTTATCTTTCTATAGTTAAATTATACTTGCTTTAATGTATTTTCACATTTTTCTATCTAGCATTCCTTATCAAAATTAAAATGCCTTGCTACTGAGATTCTTTTTTTGTTTTTTTTATGTCGGCAGCAACTTGCGACGCAATTAGAGAGTCAAGCGAATGTAACTGATCCTGCAGCAAGGTTGAGCACTCAGTCTAGTGCATGGCGGACTGCAGTCCAACTCCACAATTTAGGTGCATTTCTACTTGAACTTGGACGTACAACAATGACTTTGCGACTAGGTCAAGCACCGGTAGGATGGACTCTGATTATCATCTGTGGCATCTTATCCATCATCTGTAACATCTTCTGAGGTGTATGTGTTAATATCAATTATTTTTTTGCAGTCTGAAGCTGTGGTTAATGCAGGCCCTGCAGTATTCATAAGTCCATCTGGTCCTAATCCTTTAATGGTTCAGGTTGTCGTCTCAGCATATTTTAGTTTAATTTCAATTTTCAAATCATGTATGTCTCTGCTGATGCCCCCTGTACATGCAGCCTCTTCCTTTTCAGGCAGGAACAAGCTTTGGTGCCATCCCTGTGGGATCTGTGCAGCCTGGATCTGGTTTGGTTAATAGTACTGCATTTCTTCCAAGGCGTATTGATATACAAATCCGAAGAGGTACATGCAATTTCAATACCTAGAAAAATATTTGCTGCTGCTGCATCGATGTTAATTTGCCCACTTCTTAACCTATACTGGTTTAATGCCAAAGGTTCATCAACAGCCTCTCCAAATGTTAATCGCGAGGAACAGGTTGATACTCCACAGCCCTCAGGGCAGAGAAACCCTGGAACAGGTTCTGGTGGTGAAAATCTTGGTAATCAAAATACAGCAAGTGTCACAGAGGCTTCATCCTTTGGTGGAGATTCTGGAGTACGTGTTGTGCCGATTAGGACCATGGTTGCAGCAGTTCCTGGTTCATTCAGCCGCCTTCCTTCTGATTCTTCTAGCAATTCGATGGGTTTATACTATCCTGTTCTTGGGAGATTCCAACATGTAGCTTCTGGACATGCAAGTGGTGCACGAGGTTCTCAAGCATCTGGTGAGCATAATCCTGCAAGTGTCCAAACTGACCGGCAGTCAACTTCTGAACCTGCAGCACAACAGCTAAATGCTGAACCTCACATAAGAGATGGTAATATCTATCTAATACAGATACAGCTCAACTAAGTTATGTGAATTTATAGGTTTATCAAAAAATTCTAGTTATTCACACATCTTCTGGTGGAAGCACAGGAGGCTTTAATGCATTATCATTTTTATTGTTATCATGTGTTTGTGCTTGCAATTTGCTTTTGGTTGTTACTTCCTTAATCATTCCCATAATTCCTGCATTTTACCTGCTTTTATGCCTATTGGATTCGAAGCATGAATCTAGTGGAATAGAGTGTCTTTGTTTGACCCTTTTGGTCTTATAACATGAGAACTACTATTTTGTATTAGCTAAACATAGCAGAGTTATCAAAATTTAATGGCTCGTATGTCTATAAAAAGGAACACAGACATTTTCACTTGTTGACTTTTTCACACTGAAAAAAATTAAATATGTATTATTATTTCCTTGAGTGTTATAGCCTTTCTTTGGTGTTTTACTTTTCATTAATTAAGTCCTGAGCTACCGTTATGATTTTTTGTGCAACAAGGAGATGTTAGTTATAGCAAAACTGCTAGTTAGACTCTGCAATTATGTTTTTTGTTGGATGCTTTCTGTGAATAAGCCAACTGTAGATGGATGGTATTTCCTTAGCTATGTTGAAGTTGATGATCATAGCCTATTTCTTCTTCCTTTCTCTGTGGGCTAGTCCTGATATTAAGACCTCCCTCTTACAATTTTACTTATTTCCCCTACATTTTGTGCTACTTGGCATGGGGATTTCTCTCTGGTATTTTTGTTCTCACTGATTCTTCAAAAAAACAGTTTCATTGATGTAAGATGGCATATCTTTCAGTGAGGTTGAGGTTGCTTCCTTTTTTTTTTTTTTGGTTCATTAGGAGGCTCAATAGGCTGTGGGCTATACAACAGGAGGGTCTCCTTACACATACCATAAATGTGTTAAACTCCCACCAATATAGGTATATGGTGGTGAGAGGACTCGAACTCGAGACTCCCCACATTCTCACAAGTGAGAATACAAATCAAGCCACCCCTTGATTTGCTGAGGTTGCTTCTTTGAAGCATATGATCATAAACTGCAGCATCTTTCCAGAAGGCAGGCACGAAAATAGTCTGTTACTATAGGTTTATGAGTTTGAAAAAGTGTTTTTATGCCTCTGTTGAGAAATGTCCATGTATTGGCATATGATGAAGTCACCATCTCTTTCCTTCTAGCAATCCAAGAGCTTTAATAAAGATGTCAATCACCCAGATTTGTTTAGCAGTAATTTAGAAGATGTCCTAGGTAAGTTGTACAGAATGTGTTCCTATATTGACAAGGACAACATTTCTATTCTTCCAGGGTCATTACCAACTTCCAATGTAAGACAACAGGAGTCTTCAAATACTCGCAGTGTAAATATCAACATTCTGTCAGCTGGTGGGACCCAAAACAATCCTGAGTCTGAGAGACAAAACAGCATTTTGCAGTTTCTAAGGAACCTCCTTCCAGTTGGCGAAATCCATGTGGAGGATGCAGGTTTACAGACAACTACTGGCTTTACTCCTGAGAATGCAAGAACATCTGCTGCACCTGTTGAATCACAATCAGGAGTAACTGATGAAGGAAGATTTTTGTCTAATTTGCTTCATGAAATCATGCCGTTAATATCTCAACGTGGAGATGCAGAACCTAATCTTATTTCTCAGGAAAATACACACACCTCTGAGCATCAGAGACCTCAAGACTCTTCCACCCAGGTAAGATGCTACTGCAACTGCCCTTTTCATTATGATATGTGTCCTATGCCATAATCAATTCTGGATAGCGCTTCTAAGCATTAAAATAATGCAGAAGTGCTCTTGCATGAATAAATCTAGCAGTCATGCTTTATGGGAACCATGGTAGAATTCGCTAAGCACAAGGCTAAACAAGTGAATTGTTTGCAGGCCGAAACCTCTGATGTTGGAGCATCTCGTCGCCGTAATGATAATGAATGCAGCCCACCAAATTCAAAACGTCAAAAGGTATTTGTTTTTGTTACATTTCTCCATTTTTTTTTTCTCCTTCACTCAATGTAATAGAATTTACTTAGAGTCAAACTTTCATGCATGCCCCAAGTTTAATAGGAAAGGCATGTAGAATATGCTTATTAGTTTCATTATAATTTTAGAAAAAAACTAAGGCAAAATTGTTTCAGATATATATTGTTTTATGTAGGTGAATTTCCGAGGTAACTAACTTAAATATTTTGGGTATGTTAAGACGATAACTATTTGGCATAAGATTTAGATGAAACAGATGTAAAATTTTTGTAGGTAAATCCCAGTCTATTGGAGTTTTGAAAGCCCCAAAGAGCCTTAAATGAAGATCGCTTAAAAATATTACACACAACATTATCTGTAGATATGGGCTGAGTACTAAATATTGGGATATAATTCTTTCTGATTTTTGTGCCTCACTAGTTTAGTTGGCGTGTGTTGTCCAGTTGTTTCTTTTCCATTTGCAAGACATGGGTTGTGATTGATGTGATATGCTATGTGCTTATAATTCTGGAAATGTTGTAATAGGACTCAAATAAATATTTGAAATGATTTAATTACCTTTTTCCGGGCTGGGAAAATTATTAAATATTTTCTACTATCTTCATTAATTGCAGACGGAGTAATTTCGCATGATTGAGAATTTGAGTAATGATGAAGTTGATTAATGATCACAGAGCGCTACGAATAATTGCATGTTTTGACAGGTGAATACCAGTTTGTGTGTGTGTGTGTGTTTAAAAAAAAAGAAATCTTTCTCTAGTTATAGTAGGCAATGGTGTTGAGAGAAGAAATACTGTCTTCCTGCTGAACTTAAATCATATTCTAGTTTTCCTGTGTAACTTGTTAGATATGAATATTCCATCCTTTATAGATCTATTGGGCCCTTGTGAGTTTTAAAGGGCAGTTGATGTGATTTGGTACATTCATTGGTACGTCTAGTTTTTTGTTTACCAATCAATAGGAGCTTTCACCACATTGATGTTCTTATGATTCTGAAAACAGTTAGTGCCAACCTGTCATGAAGTTGTAGACCTCCTGTTCTATAGGAGTGTTTCTCGACATGGAATAATGGAACGATGATGAATGCTACCAACACTTCTTTTACATTTCTAATGTAAAAAAGATGAATCTTTTTCTTTAAAAAACACTAACTTTTATGTTAAATTTAAATATAAATAAAACAATCAATATATTAAAGAATTAAAATTTTGCATATATAAATGTAATTGTCATTAACATAAACTAGGCGAACATTTGAGTGTATAATAATAATAATAAATTCAATTTAACAACTATTTAACTAACAATAAATTTAGTGAAATCATAAAATTTTTAGAAGTTACAATTATTGTGAATTTATAATAATTTAATAATTCATGTGTAGTTTCCGAAAATCAGAATTGACTTTGGTGAAACTTTTCAAAAATTCAGTCTAGAGATCATAAATTAAGAATTGAAGATTCACAAAATACAAAATAAACAAATAAATATGTACATTCAAAGCATTATCTATGAAGTGTTGCATAAAAATGGATGAAAAATAAATAGATAAAAATAAGGAGAGGAGAATGTATATAGTTGAATTATAGAAATATTAAAATGAAAAACTGTATAATTTTTTATTAAAAGTTGTATCCGTTCATCATAAAGGAATGGTTTGAAAAATACCAAAAACATAAGTTAAGTATTCTAAAAGTATATTTTGAATTTTTTTTATATAATTGACTGATATTTTTTAATTTTTTATAAATTATTTTTTTTAAACATTCTTTGAAAAAATATATATTTATTTGTTTCTATAAAAAATAATTTTTAAAATTAAAAAAAAATTCCGAAACGAGGCAAATGACGGACTATCACATTCATATAAAATCTCCAATTCTTCTTCCAAAAAAAAAAAAAACACATGAAATTGAAAGACATTCGGTACATACTTTTTTAAAGTGAAACAAAATGGTGGATCTCTATTGTTTGTTTAGGCTACCAATTCGTCCATTGAAGAGTTAAATTGCAGAATCTAAGAAACACGTGCATACAGAGGGCCAATATCTCTTCATTTCTAATCATAAATAAAACTAATTTTCCCATTCCAATCGAACAGAGAGTCATGTAGAAGTTGTCCCCATGTCGTTTCAATTCAGATGCGGATTCCCTTTGTATTTTTTTCTTTCTTTTTTTAGTTCAGACAAATGTCTCTCTTTATACAGAATTTTGACAGGTGTCCATGTATTATTGAACCTTCTCTCAGCTCCTTTTATATGTATCATATTATATATAAAAGTGGGAGTTGGGAAATAGATAAAATTACTGAAAAGCTAACATGATTGTATTATTTAATTGAGTTAATTTCATCATTTACTAATTGAATTTATTAGTAAATAATATTAATAATTCATTAATTAGAAGTTTAGTTCCATTAGGATTATATAACTATATTTTATATATAAAAAAATCATATAATTAATATTAAAAAAAAATAAATTAATAAAAAACTATTAGTGTCCAACATTATTATTTTTTTTATATTCCGTGAATATTATTAATAAAAATTAATATTATTATTCTTAATTACAAATAGGTGATAATTATAAATAAAACTCTAACATTTAATCCAATTTTTAATTTAACGTCTAACATTTTTTTAATTTCTGTAAATATTATTATTTAAAATTTATATTATTATTTTTAATTTATGAATTACAAATAAGTGATAATTATAAATAAAACTATAATTTTTAATATAATGTCCAAACAACCGATATTAAAGAAGAAATATTTAATATATTAAGAGTTATATTATATATCTAACTTTTATTATTATTATTATTATTATTATTGAATCATTTGTATTAAGATTATTGTTGGTCCCTCCTTATATTTGATCTTGGCTCCACCCCTATCCTTATCTATAAGTAAATAGGATAACGTTTAAAGAAGAAGTTTTACAATATTAGAATAAAAAAAATATTAGAAATATAATTTAATAATTAATTTTTCTTAATCATATACATAATAAGTTAAGTTTTTAAAATTTACATGCATAATAAAATATAATTTTCTTTTATATTAAAATATAAGAATCAAATATAATTAATTAAATATGACTCAATTACATGATAATTAAAAATAAATAAAATTAATTTGCTAGATGAGATTGTTAATTATTATTATTATTAAAAATTACGCACGTGGATGATTAGGAATAGGATGACATACAAAATAATCGTAAAATATTTATATATTACCTCTATTTTATATATGATTTTTAATAATAGGCAAATTAGTAATCTTCATATGAGTTATAATACGAATTCAATATATAATAATTACGTATAAGACACGTTAATGAAAAAACTATAATATCATATTATATATAAATGTGGAAATAAAGGGGACATATAAATTTTTAAAAAATGAAAAATTAATTTAATAAAAAAAATATTATGTTAATAGCATATTGTCATTCAAAGTATAACAATAATGGTAAACTAAATTACAACTATACATGTAACATATAATATAAATTTCAAAATATTGAATACAATTATTATAAATTATTTAAAAAATTATAAATTCTTAATAATTTTTATCTACTTTAATAATTAATTTATTTTAATCATATACAAAATGAGTTAAGTTTTTAAAATTTATTTGCATAGTATAATATAATTTACTTTTATATAAATTATAAGAATCAAATATAATTAATAACAATTAATATTTAAATTAAATATG
>CATIWF010082073.1:0-27683 GCA_949630135.1 Balakata baccata | reverse complement strand
ATATTTGACAATAATTCCAAATGAGAAAACTGACATTTACATTCAGTGAGCAGCGATGCATGTTTTGCTTACCAAATAAAGCCCGAAAAACAAAAAGAAACCTCAAACAGTATAAAGAAAAAAAGTGAAATGAAAGAGATTAAAGAATGAAAGCGAAATGTGAAGAATAAAATTATATTAAAAAATTAAAAATTTAGTGTCTATTTAAATATTAATTAGCAGTCTAGAAATATAGCTATCAACGTTCAATATTAGCGAGCTGATTTAAAAATGAATTATCAAATACTTGTTTAAACTTTTAGTTTATTAAAGCGTCAAAAAATCAGTTGTCATTAATCTACTAAATATATACTTCACAAAATAACTAATTCAGATTTTTAGGGAACTAAATATGTATTTTTTTTTTATCCTTTTAGTAAAAATTGATCAACATAAAATATATTTCTGAATTCAATCAATGGGGTAAAGTACTGTATCTCAAATTTTAACTTGAGAAAATATATATAAAAAAAAATCTTTAAAATTAAAAAAAAAACTTTAAAATAACTAGTATGAATATTGATTTTAATGTTGGAATTTTTTTATCAAACATTGATTATCAGTTTATCACAAACTCTTACTCAAAAATTTTAATTTTTTTTTTGGATAAATTTTTGTCTAACTACAAACCAAAATCTTAAGAAATTTGATATTTTTGAATTGACTCATAGATGATGATAGAAATAAAATAGATATTTTCTGTTTTCTATTCATATGAGCCCATGTAATTCATATTTTAATATTTTTTTAAATAGATTATTTTTTGGGAAACTAACAAAATAAATTATTAACTTGTTAAATTAATCTTTTGTTATGTTAAAATTAGACAATTGTATATTGATTTTTCTAAGGTAACATTAGCTAATTATATAAAGAGGGAATTTACTTATAACTAAACAAATTATAAGGAAGGTCTTTTTGTTTTCTGATAATACTAATAATAAAATTGGGTTTTACTATGATATATTTACGATGAAATGTAACTTTTATTTAAATTTTTGATAATCTTTTTGAAAAGTTGTTGTTTTATAGCATTAATTATTTGGGAAAGAAAATGAATAAATGAAACAAAAGTGGGGTGAGAAGAGGTAGAGTAATAGGCCCAAAATGGTCCTTTCAACTTTGAACAAGCGAAGCGAGTGCCCCAAGAGCAGAGAGAAGCAAACAAACAACAAAGCAGAGGCAGAACCGAAAAGAAAAGGAACAAAGAAAAGAGAGAGTGAGTGAATGTGGGGAAAGGCATTGTAATTCTCCGCTTCGGAGGATTTTTCTGTTTTTTTTTTTTTTAACTATAGGTATCTTTTTGTTATATATCACCAAACTAAAAGTAATTTTATTAGAATTTTAAAACATAGAAAAAGTATTTTTATAAAAATTTTAAAATTTCTGTCGAAATTTTTAATTAAAATGAAAGGGTTATATACTAAATCACTCACATTCTTTTGAAATTATTTTTCATTCTTTTTGGGTAAGTTTCTTTTTTTTTGCTTTTACGCTGCTTTTGTTTGCTTTTCTTTAGAATTTAGTTTACTTTTCCCGTTGTTCCTTCTTCTTTATCATTATTTTTATTTTTATTTTTTGGTGGGTCTTTTCTCTTTCTCATTCTCCTTCTTCCCTTTCTCTCGCTTTCTCACTGTCCGTTGGAACAAAACAGTTGTCTTTCTTTCTTTCTCTCTCAATACACACTCACTCACTTGCCTTTCTCTCAAACTAATATGAGCAGACTGCGGATTCCATTTCACCACCGGTTATGAATCCCGCCACCGAGCCATCACAGCTTCAGCCTCCACAGCCACCGCTCCCCCATCGTCCTTCTACTTCCTGCGTCCGTCACCCGGACGAGCATTTCACCGGCTTCTGCCCCTCATGCCTCTGCGAGCGCCTCGCCGTCCTCGACCCCTCTTCTTCCTCTTCCGCTTCTTCTTCCCGCAAACCCCCCATCCCCACCACCAGCACCGCCACCGCCGCCCTTAAAGCCATTTTCAAGCCTTCCGCTGGCACTGCCTCTTCTAAGCCTTCCTTTTTCCCTGAGCTCCGCCGCACCAAGTCTTTTTCTGCCTCTAAGAACGAAGGGTTTTCCGGCGTTTTTGAGCCTCAGAGAAAATCCTGCGACGTTAGGGCTCGCAGCACTCTCTGCTCCCTTTTTAATCAAGACGACGAGCGCAATCCTTCCAAGAAGGACTCTTCTTCTAAAGGTCCTGAAATCGAGGTCGAGTCTCGAATTTCTTCGTCCAGCGTTCGAGGTCCCGTTTTTGAGTCTAAGGAAGAGGACGAAGATTCTGATACTGACTATGGTGATGAGAGTGGAGACATTATCAGGGTTTTAGACGACCCCGTTTTGACTGCCAGAAACTCCAACGCCAACCCAATTGAGGAGATTATAGAGGAAGAGGAACCCATTGTTATAGAGCCGGACCTAATTCGAGAGGAGGAGTCATTCAAGCCCATGAAGGACCACATAGATCTCGATTCACAAACAAAGAAGCCTTCTGGGAGGGATTTTAAAGAGATTGCAGGTAGTTTCTGGTCTGCTGCTTCGGTTTTCAGCAAGAAATTGCAGAAATGGAGGCAAAAACAGAAGCTCAAAAAGAGGAGAAATGGCGGGCCTGGTTCAGCCACATTGCCGGTGGAGAAGCCGATTGGGCGGCAGTATAGGGAAACCCAGTCGGAAATTGCAGATTACGGGTTCGGCAGAAGATCTTGCGACACGGATCCGAGATTCTCGCTCGATGCAGGCAGGATTTCGTTTGATGATCCTCGCTACTCCTTCGACGAGCCCCGCGCTTCGTGGGATGGTTATTTGATCGGAAGAACCTTCCCGAGAATGCCTACCATGGTTTCTGTGGTCGAGGATGCTCCTGTTAATATTGTTTTAAGGTCTGACACTCAAATCCCAGTTGAAGAACCACAGTCAATGCCTATGGATTCCGTCCACCAAGAGGAGACTGTACCTGGTGGCTCTGCTCAAACCAGGGACTACTACTCTGATTCTTCCTCCCGGAGGAGGAGGAGCCTTGACAGGTCTAACTCTATTAGGAAGACAGCGGCGGCTGTGGTGGCTGAGATTGATGAGTTGAAGGCTGCTGCTGCTGCTGTATCCAATGCCAAAGTGTCCCCAGCAACTGTGGATTACGTCAATGGACCCAAGTTACTAGTTCCAGACAGGGAATCGAGGGAT
This sequence comes from Balakata baccata, assembly GCA_949630135.1. Lineage (NCBI taxonomy): Eukaryota > Viridiplantae > Streptophyta > Magnoliopsida > Malpighiales > Euphorbiaceae > Balakata > Balakata baccata. The sequence continues at coordinate 24,466 of CATIWF010082073.1, read as the reverse complement.
TCAAACTCGAATTCTTTGAGGGACGATTGCTCTGAGACTTTCGAAATGGGGTTCAGAGACAATGCATCCGTGGTAGGGAATGGTGATAGGAAGGGAGGGACCAAGAAGTCCAGCAGATGGAGCAAGGCGTGGAACATTTGGGGGCTTATACACCGGCGGAATGTGAACAAAGATGAAGAAGAAGATAGGTATAGCAGAGGAAATGGGGTGGAGAGATCCTATTCAGAATCATGGCCAGAATTGAGAGGGGAACGCAATGGAGAAGTTAGAGGAGGGTTCAACCCGAAGATACTGAGGAGCAATAGCAGTGTTAGTTGGAGGAATTCGAACGGGATAGGAGGGGGAGGATCATTTAGTAGTGGAAGAAAGAGCAATGTGGAGAGCAATGGAAATGGAAAAAAGAAAAGGGAAGAGTTTGTATTGGAGAGAAATAGGAGTGCAAGGTATTCACCAAACAACATAGATAATGGGCTGCTGAGGTTCTACTTGACGCCGATGAGGAATAGCCGGAGAGGTGGGTGGGGAAAGAGCAAATCCAGTCACGCACAGTCAATTGCAAGGAGCGTATTGCGATTGTACTGAAAACTGGAGAGTGGAAACTGGAAGGTGTTATTTTTTTTTTCTTCTTTTTCTTATCGTTTATTATTGTTAAGTTCCATTTTGATAATGCATTTTGTTGTGTAACAAGTAAAAAAGCACACATGCCTGCCTAATGTAATTGTTCATCAGTTGGTTGGATGGATACCCCCTAAATTTGTGAGTTTCATTTCTTCTTCTCAAAAATATTTATTCTAATAACAGGATTTTTGTCTCTGTTTTTGTGCTGCTTTGCCTTTATTGATTAATTTTGTATATTCATGTTCTTGTCCTGCATTAGAATTTTACTGATAGGTTTGTTTGTTTCCTTATGCCAAAGGTTTTGGCACATATTTACATTTGGGACAAGAGAGTGACATGATATAGCTCTTGTTTTTGTTATGTATGGGTCCATAATTAATTGGCACAAGTCAGTAAGTAATATGCTTTGCCAAAGTGCCAATTCCTCAACTATCATCATTACTACTTGTTTAATGGTTTTACCAAATGGCTTATTATTAGTCCAATCACTTCTCTGTGTGATGTAAGAGAAATTCCCATCTAAAAAATTTTCTTCCTGTAATGGTGGTTTTACATTAGAAATTGTGATGGTGGCTGATGTCTGTCTGTAACAATAAAAATAAATGATTGTTTATTGTAAAAGGGGATTGACTATTGTCCATAAATTGATGCATATGTGTTATTATGGTCCCCCATCTCCCCTTTTCCTTCTATTTTTACGAATTTATCTCAATTTTGTTGATATCCCTAATTCAAATAAAAACCTTAAAATTTGGGGTGGAAATCTGCTTCTAGCAGTGTGTTAAAAATAATTCCTAAAACGGTGCCGTTTTCTGATATGCCATTTTTCTTCTCTTCTACGTTAATATATATACTGGATAATGTACGAATGAGAACTCTTGAATTCACTATTTAACATAACATTATTTCCTGCTTGTGGAATCGTGTTCCCAATCAAACCAAGATGTTGATTACATTAAAAAAAAAAAAAAAACCTGATATTCGAACAGAAGCAAGTAGGGCTCAAATCCCATAACCACAACACAAATCAAACAAAGCAATGATTATTTTCATATCTAAATAAGATATTTGCATATCAAAGGAATCTAAACCAATCAACATTTCCAATCTAAATGAGTTCAAGATCATGCTTTTGCTTTTGCTTTTTTTCTCTATATAAGCAAAAGCTCCATGATCAACGAAGTTTTTTTGCCTCCAAAGTCAAAAAGTGACTAGGAAAAACAGCCCCAACATGCTCCTTCATGGAGGAGGAGGAGGAGATAAAAGATATAGATGGGGAGAAAAAGAAAAAAAGAGGCTCGTTACCCAATGAATCCCCATTTCCATCCATCAAAGCTTAAATGGGAGGTGGGTGGTAATTTCCTGCCTATTGCCTAACACACAATTCATATCCAGGTCCTCCAATTTTAGGTAATTTATCAATAAACCCCCTACCATTTCAATCTTATTAAAATAAATTCTTAAACATTTCATTGTTCTTGCATTTCTCAAACTTTTTTAGTTTACCCACGCTTGTAGCTTTTCAGACGCCGAATCCATAATTACATGGATAAATGGTATTTATCATAACATTTTTTTTTTTTCAACTAGCATAAAATATTTGTATTATATCTATTCATCCATTTATTTTATTTAACTTATATTATTCTATACGAGTTGAAACAAAAAAAAATTGGGACAAGTAGTATTTTTCAATTTCATAAACTCCAATAAATTTAGTTCTTTTTATGAATAAAAATTCCATGAGAAACTATTCCAACCAACAATATTTGTTATTTCTTTTTATTCGTATCAAAATAGAAGTGAGCCTTTTTTTTTTTTTGGGAACGGGTAGTATATGTTTATTTTCATATATGGTTTAAATTCTTCAGATAGTATTGAGCAGTTTTTTTTTCTTTTTGAAGGAAGCTCAAAATTTTTAGAGTACAAAGTAATGTAATTTTTTTTTTATATAAATTGAAATATAAAATAATTTTAATACAATTTCGCCTCATCACTATATTAAAACATTATTTTTGTAGTTTGCATTAGGATTTTCGAGATAAAAAACTATGAAGCGTGCTGAACCATATTTTTGAAAACTTTGTTTTTTTCCTTTTTGTCTTCACGAACATTTAATATTGGTTGGAGTATTATCAATGATGATCAGTTCCCCAAATAAACAGATAACAACATATAAACCTTCCAGAAGCCCATTTAAATATTGGCCCATCTAAAAGTTATTTCGGGCTAGAACTCGGCCCATAGGCCCAGCTAAAGTTAAACTTGAGAGAAAATTTTATAGTTTACTAAGATTTATATGTTTTTTTTTTTTAATTTTTACTTAAGATTTTGTGTATTTTCATTTGAACAAAAAAAAAAATTTCTTTTCTGCCATTTTTTTTCTCTCTTTTCTTTTTCATTTTTATCTTCACCTTGTAAAACCAAAGAATCCAGAACATGCACAACTCGCTAACGTGCTTGCAGTCGCAGGCGTTGATTTCCTTTTAACCTTGATCGGTGACAACATCATAATGCAAGACTCTAGCAAGTTTCCGATAAACCACTTTAATCTCTCAGTGGTGGTGGCGCAAGAGGCAGAGACACATAAAGGACGGAGGTTGATAAGAGAGAGGTAAGAATGGGGCCCTTCTGCGAATTGGGTAGAGAAGGAGGTAAGAGATGGAAAAGAAGAAATGGAAGCTAAAATTATCGAATTTGTAGATTGTGCAATTTTTGACTAATTGGAAGGGATGATGTGTAGGGTTAAAGGGTGAGTTGAGAATATAGGGAAGTGAGTAAAGTGATAAACCATGATTAGATAGGATTGGTTAAGAGAATTTATAAGGTATAACTAAAATATTTCTAATATATTCCCGATGTATTTCCAATGATATACCTAAGGTATCCTCATGTGATTTCCAAAAGTATACCCAATATATTTTTGAAAAATTTATTATAAGAAATTTCTTGAAAATTCCCAAGATATATTCAATATATTCTCGCGGTAATTCCAACGAAATTTCTAAAGTATCCTAAAGAAATTTCTAAAGTATTCCGAATAGTAAACCAAATTGTTTATTTAAAAATTTGTAATGTTTAAAGTTTTTATTGAATTGTATTATACTTCATTTTCTTTGGTTTTGGTTTTTTTTTTATTAGTGAAAATTGAATTAAGATATGCCAAAAGTATACCAAAATATCGTTTAGGTATATTTTAGTGTGATTTTGAAATTTGGATAGTATTGGAATTTTTAAAAGCTATTTTCAATAAAATTAAAAAAAAATTTAGTGCCCATAAAAATGTAATGATGTATATTTTTTAGTATTTTTGTAAATTTTCCTAAACTCAATGAAATGCTTGAGGGTTGTTTTATCATTCGCCAAAACAAGCAGAACTAAACAGCTTCTCTGTGTCTGCAATATGCCTTGAAAAAATGAGACCCTAAATTTCTCGAAAATTACTTTGCCTTGCTTGCCACTGCCATGGCCGACCTTCCCAAGTCCCTCTCTGCCAAGCGACTTGTCAAGCTCCTCAAAGCCGAGAAAAATTCTCTATCCGCTCTGTCTCTATTCTACTCAGCTACTCGCCGGCCGGGTTATACCCACTCGCCCCACGTGTTCCACCACATGCTTCGTCGACTCGCCGATTCAAGACAGGTAAACCACGTTTCTCAAATCGTCGAACTCATTAAAACCCAGAAATGCCGCTGCACAGAAGATGTTGCTTTAACTACCATCAAAGCGTATGCAAAGAACAAAATGGCAAACAAAGCTTTAAATACTTTTCAGCAAATGGAGGAAATTTTTGGTTGCAAGCCCGGCATAAAATCGTTTAATACTTTGCTAAATGCTTTTATTGAGTTGAATGAGTGGGAAGGAGCTGAGTCCTTTTTTGCTTATTTTGAAACTGCGGAAATGTCTCCAAATTTGCAGACTTATAATATTTTGATCAAGATTTCGTGTAAGAAACAGCAAATTAAGAGGGCAAAAGGGTTGTTGGGTTGGTTGTGGGATAAAGGTTTAAAGCCTGATGTATATACGTATGGCACTGTGATCAATGGACTGGTGAAAGCCGGGGACTTGTCAGGAGCGATGGAGGTGTTTGATGAAATGCTTGTGAGAGGGGTGATACCTGATGTTACTTGTTATAATATAATAATTGATGGGTTTTTAAAGAGGGGAAATTATGGTAAGGCTAAGGAGATATGGGAGAGGTTAGTGAAGGGGTCTTCGGTTTATCCAAATGTGGCTACTTATAATATCATGCTTAACGGGTTATGCATGTGTGGAAGGTTCGATGAGAGTTTGGAGATATGGGAGAGAATGCAGAAGAATGAGCGTGAAAAAGATATGATTACCTATAGCACTTTGATTCATAGATTATGTGAAGCAGGGAATGTTGATGGGGCTGTCGGAGTTTACAGAGAGATTGTTAGTAGTGGTCAAGTCTTTGATGTGGTTACTTATAATGCAATGCTGAATGGCTTTTGTCTAGCAGGAAAGATAAAGGAGAGTTTTGAATTGTGGGTGGTAATGGGGAAGGAGAATTGCCGGAATGTTGTTAGTTATAACATATTGATCAAAGGATTGTTTGCAAATGGAAAGGTGGAAGAAGCAATTTCTATTTGGGAACTCTTGCGTAAAAAGGGCTGTGGGCCTGATTCCACTACTTATGGTATTTTAATTCATGGTTTATGTAATAATAAACTCTTAAATAAGGCTTTAAAAATTTTGAAAGAGGCTGAAAATGGATGTGTTCCGCTCGATGCTTTTGCATATTCCTCCATGATTGATGGCTTCTGTAAAGAAGGGAGAATAGATGAAGCTATCGACATAATCAATGAAATGGATAAGCATGGCTACGAGATAGTTCCTCATGTTTTCAATCCTCTGATTAATGGGTTTGTACGAGCTTCCAAACTTGAGGAGGCAATAAGCTTTTTCAGGAAAATGGAGTGTAAGGGTTGCTCACCCAATATTATATCCTATAATACACTTATAAATGGTTTATGCAAAGCAGAAAGATTCAGCGAGGCATATTCTTATGTTAAGGAGGTATTCGAGAAGGAGTGGCAGCCAGACATGATAACTTATAGCTTGTTGATGGATGGCCTTTGTCAAGAAAAGAAGATTGACTTGGTCCTCGACTTGTGGCACCATGCTCTTGGCAAAGGTTTTAGGCCTGACATAAAGATGCACAACATTTTGATGCACGGGCTTTGCTCTGCAGGCAAAATAATGGATGCTTTGCAGCTTTATTCAAACATGAAGCATTCAAGCTGTGTTCCAAATCTTGTGACACACAACACCCTAATGGAGGGGCTTTATAAAGCCAGAGACTGTGAAAAAGCATCAGAGATTTGGGATTGTATTTTAAAAGACAGCTTGCAGCCAGATATCATCTCTTATAATATTACTTTCAAGGGACTTTGTTCTTGTGGTAAAATTGCAGATGCGGTTAGGTACTTGGATTATGCTTTGAAGCGGGGAATACTTCCAACTGCTGTTACTTGGGACATCCTTGTCAGAGCTTCTGTTAATTTTGGTGCTTCCTGATTTGTGGGGGTTTAAAATATTCTGGAAGTTAGTATTTTCTTTGTTTAATTCTATTTCTATCAGTGTTGTTAAAGGCTCCTCTCACAAGGCGCAGCCTTTAGTGCCTCAAATCCTCAAAGGCAGGCGCATGCCTTTGTGTTTGGCTTAGGTGAGGTGCTCATCTTTAATATTTATGATTTTTATTATATGTTTTTGGTCTTTTAAGACAACAATCTCAGCCCTTTATCATACACTTAAGTTATGTGTGGCTTACTTACACCTGATTATTTCACGAAAAAAAAAGGATTAAAAATATAGGAAGAGGGCAATGAAGAAGAGGAAGAAGATTTTAATGAAGAAAAAGAAGAAAACTACATGGATCTTATTGATGATGAGTAATGAGTGATGTGATGATTATAATTAATATTTAGTAGGAGATTAGGAGTGTAGAACTAAAACCATAATTATAAACTTATAGTAAATTAGTAATGAAAAATGTTTTAGGATTTCTACTATAGTACAATAGTATTATTCTAGGACTAGGACTTCTAGCTATTTATAGAATCATATTACTTTGGTTAAATTACAAAAAAATGTTGAATGTTATACTTTATCACAGGTATAGTCAATTCTTTAAAAATTTGAGTTTATTATATGTACTTTAGATGTTGTATCAAATTTTGTCTCGGATAGACTGTACCTACTTGGTGATGACATGAAAAAATATTAAAAATATAAAATAATGATATGGAAAAAATTGCCACATGAGTATATAAACAAAAACGGCGCTATTTTGCACATCAAATTACTTCTCCCACCTAAACTAAAACGATACAGTTTGACTAAGAGAGAAAAAAACCGTGTTATAACGGGATATATTTTGAGAAAATGACAATTTTGAAAAAGAGATTCATATATCTATTTCAACAAACATGATTTTCAAAAGAGTATCGTTTTGGTTTTTATATCCATGTAACAATTTTTTCCACCTCAATTCCTTTGTGTTTTTCAAGTCATTATTTTATTGCTTTTCCATATCATCACCAAATAGACTCAGAGTGAGATATAGTTTACTCGAAACAAGATTTGTTAAAAAAGCTAAAGTATATAATTAAACTTAAATTTTTAAAAAATTGGTCATAACTGTAATAAAATGCAAAATTTATGATTTTTTTTTGTAATTTAACCTTTTACTTTTATTATCTCTTTTGCACATGTTCTTTATTGTGCTTTAAGTGCTTCTTGAACATCATGTCTTACTCTTTTGAATTTTTTTTTTGTATTGAATTAAGTTCTTGATTTTATTTTATGTATGTATTGTATTATGAGTTTTAGATTTATTTTATTTTATTTTTTTGTTTTTTACTTTTGTCAGGTGTGCGCCTCAGGTGATAAGAGCACTTAGCGTCTTAGTGCGCTTTTCTCCTCTAATAACTATGATTTATATCCTCTCTGCCTGTTGATTTGATTAGTTTCGGAAGATAAGCTAATTGTTTAATTCTATTACCATAGTCTTCTCCTATGTGTAGGAATGTGTAGCTTTATGCCAACAAATTTTCAACTTTTCTTCAACTACTAGCTATATTGCTAGTTAAAGGCAATGTTAAGATCCCAATGAAGTCTGGGATTAGGTAAAGAGGGAATCTTGTATCACCACATGTGCTTACGGAATCTTATGGATGGTAACTTATGCTAATTAAGGTGAGCGAGTCATTGGCTTCTACACACTTCTTATTCTTGTTAGTGAAGGCCACTTTTTTTTCAAACAATATGTTGCTAATGGGTTGGTAGTATCTGCAGGTTATCGTCGGAGCTTATTTTGGAAAATGTTATGTGCTTATATCAATTGCCAAGTCACTCCGTAGTACACTTGCGACTTTTCTGCTTGATCAGCTATTCTCAGCCCAAAATTCTTGATATTTCACATCTCAGTAAAAAGGCCTATACCAAAACTGGGCTAGGTACACCTTGACTAGAAAACTAGTGAACAGGGTATGCATCTGACTAGCTGTACAAACCTCCGTGTAGTTAGCGAATTTCAAGTACAGAAGTTTGTTTTTCTTCATGCATCTTCTCTGTTATGCATTTCCTCTCTCTAGTTGGTCAGCTGTAATATGCAACTATTCTGCATCTCATATATGAAGTCATATATTCAAGCAACAGAACACACGCGTTGTAGAAATGATTGTTGGAAGTTTCTAAATATCTAGAACTTACTGTAGCTTTTATATATCTTTGAACTTGGTGACCACAAAAAGTTGAGCATCAGGTGTTAGAAAAATAAAGAGTATTATTAATTCAATATTCGAATAAAATGACAAGCGGAAGGTAGAATAAATTTGAAATTTGTGTTCCACACAGTGTTCTTAAAAAAAATTCGTCTCCTATCAACGGTATTTAGAAAAATCGGCATTTGTCTTCCAAAATATAATAGATATCAAGTATATGTTAAACATCTTGTTAGGAAAAAAATAACAATAAGAGAAATTGTTAATTTAATATTCAAAAAACAAGAGAAATGGAAAACGATTTGAGACCTGTGTTCCACACAGTTTCATTAAGACAAATTCGCCTCCTACCACTACTGTTTAGGATAACTGGAGTTTGTTTTCCAGGATACAACAAATTTCAAGTAGTTGTTGAATACACAACAGCTACTTATAGTTAACTAATAATTTATCAGACTTTCTATCACTTGAGAAAAAGAAGAAAAATGAAGAAAAAGACTTTGCCAACAAGAATCAAACTCAACAACTTAAAATCTCCTTACAACACAAGCCAAAAACTACTATTTATACTAAATGGAGAAGACATGAGATTAATTGTGATTAGTCTCTTTTAAAGGCTGTCAATAATGTCTTTGTAACTCTCAAATAATTGTGAAATTAATTTTTGAAACATCAGAAAATGAAATTCCAAAAGACAAGAAACTCAAAGACTAATTTGAAACACAATTCACATGAGAGTGTGGATTAGCCATGCACACACTACAGCACAACGACACGGGTGTGTGGATCCACACGGGTGTATCAGTGGCCTGGCCGTGTGGATTCACACTGGTGTGACAGACTACTAGCCGTGTGGATCAACATGGGAGTATTGTTTCAATTTCCAGAAATAAAAAAAATTTAAAAAAATATGTAAAAATTGGGCTTGATCTGGATCACGAGATTTTGGATCGACATTCGTATATGCAACTCGCGCACTTACGCATTGGTCTATCCCGGACCATGGATTTGCACCTCCCTTGCACCTGAGCACGCGAGAGAGAGCCTCCATGCTACTTTCTTATCCGTGTAAGAATATATATTAATATATAAATACAGGTCCAATTTCACCTATTAGTGATGTGAGATATAATTCTCACTTTCACTTTTTCTCTTTTTATCTCCTTAGTAAGGAGTTTACTTTGAGGTTCAATTTCTTTTCACATATTCTCCATTTTGAGCATGTGAATACATTAATTCATAATCCTAATGTCAAAGAACACATATCTGGGTCTTTCTCCCAAAACTGAATTGTGGAATCCATTCGAATTATCCTCTCAAAATGGCTCATAATCACAATTTTTCCAACACACACAATACCCACTTACAGCGAACTGATTATATGTTATTTTCTCTATCATTTTGAGAAAAAAAAAAGAAAAGAAGAAGAAGATTTTTCCAATAATAGTAAAAACCTGAACACCAAAACTCAAACTCCAATTTATACTAGATGGAGGAGACATGAGATTAATTGTGATTAATATTTTTAAAGGCTGTCAATCATGTCTTTGTAACATTCAAATAATGGTGAATTTAATCTTTAAAATACTTGAAACATTCTAAAAGACAAGAAGCATGGCGGTGTGAACCATGTTCATGTAGAACGACAATGGAGTGTCCGTGTAGAACGACAAGAGAGTGTCGCTTCAATTTCTAGAAATAAAAAATAAAAAAAATTGAGTTTGGTCTAGACCATGAGATTTCGGCTTAACATTTATATACGCAAGTTGAAACTGACCTATTCCATACCATAAATTTGCACCTTCTTGCACCAAAGCGTACAAGAGAGAACCTTTATGCTACTTTCTTATCCATTTAAGAATGCATTTTACTATATAAATACAAGTATAACTTTATATTTTAGTGATGTGGGACAACTTCCATTTTCACTTTCTCTTTATATCTCCTTACTCTTTATATCTCCTTAGCAAGGAGTTTATTTTGAATTTCAATTTCTATTCATATATTCTCCATTTTGAACATATGAATACATTAATTCATAGTTCTCATGTCAATGAATACATATCCAGGTTTTTCTCCCAAAACCGAATTATATAACCCACCCGAATTATTCTCTCAAAATAGTTTATAATCACAAATTTTCCAACATCAGGCATGCTAACATGCTATATGGTTTCTTGGTGATGCAAAAATTATCACTGAGATCAAAATGGATGATGCAAAAGAAAAAGCTTGATGTATCAAATCCAAGTTGTGAGTTCTCTCTTGGGTCTATGTTATCATGCTATGTTCTTTGAAAACGGTTATAATTTTTAAAGAATACAGTACAAAATTTATTTAGATTAGAGGGTAAAAGAACTTCACTTCTTTTCCTTGTTTGTCTTCTCTGTGCTTTCTATCTCCGACGACAGTCTCTGCTCATAGCTGAACTGAGTGATCAAACCCACTAAAATTGCTCCAAGAACTGCTGCTTTCCTCCAATCAGGTGAAGAAGAGATGAAGGAATCAGCAATAACTATGACAAGCACTGCCATTAGAGTAAGGTAAATGTTTTTTCTGACTTTGGACCCAGCTTTAGCTTTAGTCAGATCTTTAATCTTCTCTGCTTCTACTTTAGCTTTGGCTTTATCAACTGGTGCTCTCTGCCCTAGGTTCTTAAAGAACATTCCTTCATTCCGATCTTTTACCATTTGACCTTCAAACTCTGCTACTTTATTATCATTCTTCTCAATTTCAATTCTGTTGAGTTCTGCAGATTCTTCAAAAGCTTGCATCTGGCTCTCTATATTATCCATTATCTGCTAATAAAGAAATGGTTAGTAAGAAGCTAGTTATGAGGAGAATCGCTTAAGCATGAGCTATTGCATTGACAGTAAAGGAAATGAACAGACCCTGGAACCAGCTTCATCGAGTCCTTTGAGTGCATCTTCTCCAATTCTATCGAACTCAGAATTGGCTTCTTCGGCGAATTGAGTTAGATAAGCGGACCTCTCATCTATATAATCAGTGAGACGAACTTTTTGAGCTTGAAGCATAGCTATTCTGGCCAGTAGCTCTTGCTTACGAGTATCACCTTCAGGTGAGGAAGCCTCTGAATCAGAATCAGAATCATTGGGCTTGGAAAGGCACAGTATTGAATACTTTGGGATGGTTGGTTTTCTATTTCGGTTGAGGGCATGTTTTGTAGGTGTGAATAAGGTATTAAGGGCTTTCAGCGCGATCATATTCTTCGTTTCTTCGGTTCAGACCATGAAAGAGGGGAGCAAAAAGAGATCAAGTGGGAGTGGGAGTGGGAGAGGGTGAGGGTGAGGGTGAGGTTGGGAAAGGTTATAAGGCCAATTCTGGGCCTTTCGTTTTATGCACATTATCTCTTGCTTGGGAGAGTGAACAATTTTTAAAAGGGTGTCTTCTTCATTCATAATTTTTCTTTAAAACTTTTTCCCCATTTTCTTTTTGGGTTTGGTTTGGTGACATTATATAATCAGATAACTCTAAAAATCAAAATGCCTTGATGAATCTTTCATTTTTTGAAACACCGTTTTGATATCTCATTTTATAACTGTAGAAGTCAATTTTATTGGAACAATAAGATGATTTTTTACTGGGATTCAATAATAATTCTTTAGCCATAAGGCCGAATACTTTATCACTTGACTTCACCTTATTAGTAAATACTCGAAGGATTTTAAACTTATAATGTCAAATTTACATGATATTAAAAAGATTAGAATGGAAATAATACATACGCAAATTAAGAACCTTTTAAATAGATATGATATTATTAGTGTTAGAATAATAAATTACAATAACAAATATTAATAAAACCATGTGCTAATAAAATCCAAATATAATTAAAATCTATTGTATAGCTAAATATAATTTATAAATCAACTCCAACACTGAAATTTATACTAAACTGAAAATTACTTGAAACAAGCAAGGACATTTACGAACACATTTTCACTTTGTCTCCCATGAAACCAAACTAAAGAATAAAAGCAGAGAGATAACAACAGAAACATTCACTGAAAACATCAAATAAAAATTTAACACTTGCCACTTATATAGTCTGTTTCAGTGAGGGCGGCCTGTTGCCTTCTTGTAAGTATACCACTTGGAAATCCATAGATAGACAAGGAAATTCAATAAGCTGAGGATCGCTAAGAGCCAATAGAAGTAATCAAGATGACCTCTGTTCAAGTTGTCTGGAATCCACCCAAGTTTCCCATGCCTAGTTGTTATTTTAGCCACAATGGTAACCAATAAGGTGCTCAAATAATTTCCTAACGCAACCGTTGTAAGCGACAGAGCCGAGCACAAACTCCTCATAGCATCAGGTGCTTGATCATAGAAAAATTCTAACTGTCCGATGAAAGTGAAGACTTCTGCACACCCAACGAGAAAGTACTGTGGCACTTGCCAGAAAATTGACATTGGAATGTACTCAAGATCATAATAGTTATGCTTCCGTACATAGTCAAGCCGAACAACCTCTAACACACCAGCCGCGATCATGGAGAAAATGGATATAACAAGGCCAATGCCCATACGTTGGAGCTGGGTGAAGCCTCGTTCATTGCCGGTGAATTTTCTCGCATATGGAACAATGAATTGATCGTATACAGGAGCCCAAAAGATGACACTAAGGGTGTCAAAAATGGACAAAGATGCCGATGGAATCTTGAAATGTGGACCCATATGTTGATCCATAGTGTTACCTTGTAAAACAAACATGGTGCTCATTTGACTATATACTGTCGCAAACACTATTCCACTCGCCCAAATTGGAAGCAACCTGATAATGGACTTCAGCTCTTCAACTTGAGTTACTGTGCAGAGTCTCCATGGGTCTGGTGAGCCCTTAACGCCATCACTTTGGATCTCCACAGCAGCCTTGTCAAATAATCTAAAATTTCATAATTTTGACTGCTTCAAGATTTGAATATAAATACCAGCCAATAATCTCAATCCAACATTCCAACTACATACTTTATGTTTTATTTCTAATAGTGACAGAAAGTACTAACTGATATACGAGGCATGGACTTTTTTTCAATGCATTTCCATGATATGCTATCTTATGAAAGGTTAATTTTATCTATGATCACTGAATTTTACTTTTATTGCAGTAAAATTACAAAACTTTTTTTCATCACAAAAATGTTACTCAACTATATTTTCATTTCACGAAAGTCACTTTCGACCAATTTTCCGATATAGATAACCAGAAATCTGACATGGCGGCTAACGAGTTACTGGAAATTTAACGTGACAGTTGACGTGTCACCGGAAATTTGATGTGGTGGTTGACGTATCACCAGAAAATTGGAGAGAATGACTTTAGTGCAACAAATATATAGTTTAGTAATTTTTTTGGAATAAAAAAAAAGTTCTGTAATTTTATTGTAATAAAAGCAAAGTTCAATAACTCTAGATAAAATTAACCAATTTTATGAAGTACACTCATAAAAGGAAAAAATTCATCTTTGTTTGCTGCCATGAATTTACATGAAGCAAACTAATGAACATTTGGAATAATATAGATAAGAAAAATATTTATTACTGATGATACGCACAAAGTGATGATCTTACTCAAAAAACAATGCTTAAATAGAGACTGCATTACCTAAGCTTGTCTGTGTGCTCAAGCTTGCGACTTCCTTGGATATGACTTTCCTCATCTGCAGTCTCATAAAGAAGAGACTTATCAGCTGGAACTTGAACATGCAATTTTCTGAAGGATGCAACTATAACCTGAAAAATTCTTGTAAAAGGACTCCCTCCAGGCTTTTGAAGTCGGTATAACTTGCTTCCTGAGAAGAAAAACACAATAGCAATGGCCATTGCAACTGTTGGAATCCCAAATCCCCATCCCCAACCAACATTCATTTGTATCCAGACCAAAACAGATGAAGCAATAAGTGCACCAATGTTTATTGAGAAGTAAAACCAATTAAAAAAGGAGCTTTTTTTTCTCTTTTCACTCTCATCCGTTTCATCAAATTGATCTGCACCAAAGGATGAGACACACGGTTTGATTCCACCAGTCCCAAGAGCAATTAAGTAAAGAGCAACGAAGAATACTGCACTCTGTGTTGTTGTTGAGTGACACGATTTGTTATCACATGATGGCTTTAGCCCAGGGACAGAAGCAGAAAGTGTTAAGAGTGTCATCCCCTACAAAGAAAAAAAAAATGATTTATTTATATTTAAAAAAAAAAAAAAGAACCATGACGTAAAGTATTGGCTTTGAATTCATGTCAATTGCTTTTGCTTTTAAATACTTACAAATATGTAGATAATTACAAAGCCAGCAATTGTACAATATCTTCCCAAGTATGCATCAGCAAGAAAGGCTCCAATTAGTGGTGTAATGTAGCAAGTTCCTGACCAATTAGTTACATTATTTGATGCAGTAACATTTCCCTGATTGAGACGGTCCTCAAGATAGTTCACTAAATTGGTACCCATTCCATAGTAGGCCAGCCTCTCACAACACTCATTACCTACATGAAAATTTCATTAGGGATTAATATCTTGGACCCATAATTTAGTAAAGAATATGAGTCAACTAGTTTAATTATTTGAAGAATCTGAATATTGTACTTAAAAAAAAAAAAAAGAATCTGAATAAAACGTAGCAACCTGGCAATGCTATAATTCAAATCCATTTTCCGCAGTCTACTCACCTCTTCTAGTGAAGTGTCGCAATATTATCCGACCATTGTTTCTTTTCATTTATTTATACTGTGAAAATCATCGGACCATTGTTGGTTCTTCATGCAAAAACATTTAGATATTGAGTGTGATATCTAATTCATTTCATGTTATGGGTAGGGAAAAGAAATGAAGAGACAGCAGAAACAATTTTAATTAAAAAAAAAGTCAAGTAAACATCATACCGAGAATAAAACGGCAAGCCTTCCAGTTTCCGGTTTTCCTTTTAATGGCCGGTTTTCCAGAAATATCAACAGTCCCATCCTTTGTGTAGACATCACCCTCTGCCATAATGTCCATGGCGATTCGGTATATGCGGGATATTATGACACAACCTCAATATATGACCTACAAATGAAAAATATTAAACTCAATCCTTATAAAGTCAATGTGCATTAATCATTAAAGGCGTCCATCATCACAAAATTTCACTGATCACAAGTTGACCTGGACTGTCAATTTCGACTAAATTCTTAAATAGGGAAAGCTGCCTCACACATACCAAAATAATAATAATAATAATAAATTGTCAGTTTGTCTGTCAATCCCGAATATGGAACAGTAAATGATAATCTGCAAATTATATTAAATATATATGTATGTTCGTATGTCTAAATAAACTGAACGGAGCATGCTTATTTGGAAGCTTGTATTAATTCCAGACATACTAATCCACAATATATTCTTCTGTTATTCTCCCAAGTCCAAATATCAAAATTTTCAGAAGAAACCAATCATATATATGAAATAGGAGTTAGCAACAAATCAAAACTTTCCATCGCTCGTGCATCAAAAGGGAGATAGTGGTAAAAAATGAAGGTGGTCGATGACCCAAAAATATACGCATTTATCAAAATTTAAATTTGGGTCCCCTTTTATTTAAGATGCTGCTTAACGTTATGATTATTCAATTGTCGCCATGTCTTCTGTAACAT
This sequence comes from Balakata baccata, assembly GCA_949630135.1. Lineage (NCBI taxonomy): Eukaryota > Viridiplantae > Streptophyta > Magnoliopsida > Malpighiales > Euphorbiaceae > Balakata > Balakata baccata. The sequence goes on along the minus strand of CATIWF010082073.1, from coordinate 8,451 downwards.
GCTAAAATTGGTAAATTGACAATGCGGATCCAGCTCACAGCAAATTACTTTTAAAAAAAAAAAAAAATTCTCCCAGCTAATTGCTAAGTGGGCAAGTTTAGCTAATTAGGATACTTTGACAAAATTGAAATATATTATTAATAAGATGTTATAATTGATAAATGAGAAGTTTCTTCTTTATTCTGTTTTCTCTGAATACATTTGATTTTTTGTTTACCGACAAAAATCCGTACTCGAAAAAAAAAAATATATATATATATATATATTATTTATTTTTTTCTGGCACGGGTTTTTTTTTAAATTTATTATTATTAGTATTATTATTATTATGAAGAAAAGAACTTCAAATGATAAGATAATCTCAAAATGGAGGCTGGATAAAAATCTCATCAAATGGCCCATAACTTTTGAAGATAGCTTGATTCAAAATTCACCGTTGGAAAAGAAAATCTAATTTTTTTATGAAAAGGTCAAAAGGGAATCCACAGTTATACAGGCGCAGACTGCGGATTCGATACTCAGATTCCTAAATAATCTTATCTGCTAGAAAGTACCAACCCCTGCTCATCATCAAAAGATTCCAAAATTTTTTTACATTTTAATATAAAAAGAATTTTGAAGAAACAAACAAAATTTTACTTCAATTTTTAAGCATTACGAATTATATCAAAAGGTTGAGCATAAAAGTATTATCATCATTATTAATTATCGCATTACAAAATCATATTTAAATTTAAAAAAGAAATGCAAAGCATGTAGAACAGAGAATTTCTCAGTATGATCAAATCAAACTTAAAATAATAAATAAAAAAGCAGAGACAGAACTCATATTCAAAAGTTGAGACTAAAAATCACAAAGGATTAATAGCAAAACGAATTTGAGTTTACCTTCACAAATCCCAAACTCTAATTCTGAACAGAACAAAACAGTAAAGAAGAGCTCGCACAGCCACAGAGTCGGAAACGGAAATCGGTTCAGGACTAAAATCACAGAGACATGCGAATGACAACACGAATTGCACGCTAAATCAATCAAATAAACAGGCGTCATGAGAGATAGAGAAACACAAATACCTGAGGTCGGCGATGGTGAATGGCAGAAGAGGAAACAGGGATTGTGAAGAAGAAAAAGAATATTGTTAGGTATGGAAATAGTAATAGTTGAGGTGTAGAGACAAAACGAGAGAGCACGGGGAGTCAGCGAAGTCCGCTTCAAACTCCTGCACGCCTCTCTATATGGCAGAGAGCCACAGTAAGGAACCTCTGAGTCTTTATTGTGTAAATGTTGCCAAATTTTTTAATAATTATAAATTAGTATTAAATTTTTTAATAATATTATAATTGGATACTGAGTTAAAATTATATTCCAATAAGATGATATACGTATCACATTAGTATGTCAATCTATCAATATATTACGTTAGTTTGTTTATCAGAATTTTGACTTTAATACTAAACTATAATATTGTTAAAAAATTTAATATTAATTTATAATAAAATGAAAAATTTTTATATCAATTTGTAATCATTAAAAAATTTTATACCAATTTATAACATAGTGATAAGAATCGATACTATTAGCCTTACTAATAACACATTTGATTTTTTGCAATCATGTCCCCTCTTTTGTGTATTTCCAACTTTTACCTTATTTATTAAGGCTAAATAGTCAAATTAATCTCTAAATTATATCAAATATCTGAACTTTAACTTAGGGGAATGTATTCAATTAAAATTTTTAAAGATTTTAATATATTTAAAAAGTTGAATGGTATTCAATTAGAATTTATAAAAACTCTATAAAAATCAGAAAGTATTCAATTATGATTTTTAAATATTTAAAAAAATTATAAAAATAAGGTAGTATTCAATTAGAATTTATAAATACTTTATAAAAGTAAAAAAATATTCAATTAGCATTTCTAAAGACATAAAAAAATGTTTATAAAAATAAAATAATATTCAATTGGGATTTACAAAGTCTTTATAAAAGTAATATAATATTCAAAAAGTCACTAACTTTTATAAGTATCAGACTTTTAAAGACTTTTCATATAATTCTATAAATATAAAATTCTTGCAAAAATCTTTCACTTTTTCATAAGATTTCAACATAATTTTTCATAAAATTTATGAAAGTTATTGACAAATTTATAAACTTTGTAAAAATCATTAAAAATTTATAAATTCTGCAAAATTTATTGACTTAAAAAAAAGTCTATAAATATCTTTTAAAATTCTAATTGAATAATATAATTAAACTTTTTATATTTTAAGCTAGTACAAGTAGATGAAATAATAAGGTTAAATTTAGAACTTTCAAAAATTAATTAATTTAAATAAAAGAAGGAACAGAGTTTGAACTTGAGCTTGTGAAGATAGTAATCAGCACAAGGGTTACTTTCAGTGGGATAGTTCAAGGCATTTGTTGTGTCTTCAAAGCAATAGCCAATATATTCTAAAACCAAAATGATTGAACTCATTTATGAATTTATTTATACAAAAAAAAAAAAAGAACATAATTGAGAATAATTTTGCATTTATTTAGTAAGATTTTGACTTAATTATTGCCATCAATAATTGAAAAATGTCAAAATAACTAATTAGAGGAATCTTATTAATTGATTAAATTATGGTTTTAGCCCATTCTTATCCACAAACATAGGTTGACTACATCAAATTTGATAGTTTCTATTGCACCACAGAGCAACATGCCTGCAATCAAATGATTCTGCGATCACGTTTTTAATTTGTTTTCAGGTATGGTATTAAAAGAAGAAAAGTGGTGGAATGGGGTTAGCATTTTTTACTCTGGCAATTATAAAATAATGAAAAGAAAATGATGATAAGTGTAAAGTTCAAAACCTTGGTCTTCTGATAAAAATGATATATATATCTCCACTAGTTATATTAAATTTAATATACATATAAATATGTGATAAAATAGGGAAACAAAAGGAAGCTCAGTGTACTGTGTGAGCTTTACCTTTTTCTGTTTCAAATTGCATGGATTTATATAGTCTTGTTCATCTCTTTGTATAATCTTCATTTTCTGTTGAAATAATCAGTTTCCTTTGTTTTTTTTTTCTTCCTTTGTAATAATCTGTTAAAATCATGTTTTAACCACATATGGAATTGTAATATATATTGGTTTGTTTGATATTATACAAGTTTTCTTAGATAAAATTAAATGATGCTACTTTTAGATTTGTATGATGGATTCAAAATTCAACAATCAATACGATATTAATGTTAAAATAACAATAGAAGAGTCAATCCTGAAGTGACTTGATTGATATTTTCATTTATGAAAATTCATGGAAATCTTGAATTCGAATCTCATTGCCACTATCTACCAATATTTGTGGGAGTCTAACATCTTATTAGAATTACGATTGAGCAGATCTCTTATAAGTGTAGGACTTGGCAACCAAGAGGTAGATCCCCAAGTTGAGGAAGCTCAAAAGAGCCAAAAGCCAGAAGAAATAGTGAAGATGACCATAGTTCAAATTGTCAGGTATCCAACCAGGCTTACCATTCCTGCTACTCAAATCCGTGATAATATATACCAGAAGACTGCTCAAATAATTTCCAAGTGCAGCAGTAGTGAGTGATAGAGCTGAGCACAAACTTCTCATGGCATCAGGTGCCTGTTCATAAAAGAATTCCAACTGCCCAATAAAAGTAAAAACCTCAGCACATCCTATAATGAAATACTGAGGAACCTGCCAGAATATGGACATTGGTATGTGCTTTAGATTGTAGTAATTGTATTTCTTAACTTCCCCAAGTCTCACCACCTCTAAACTCCCAGCTACCAACATTGCGAGGATTGATATAACCAGCCCGATTCCAATTCGTTGCAGCTGTGTGAATCCATTTTTATGGCCTGTGAACTTTCTGGCAATAGGCACAATCACTATGTCATAAATGGGTACCCAGAATATAACGCTGATGGTGTCAAAGAGGGAAAGTGAAGCAGAAGGAATTTCAAAGGATCTCCCCATGTGAAGATCCATTGTGTTGCCTTGTAGCACAAATAAGGTTCCCATTTGGCTGTATACAGCAGAAAATATTATGCCTGTTGCCCATATTGGCAGCAATCTAATTATAGACTTGAGCTCTTCAACTTGAGTCACTGTGCACAGTCTCCATGCGTTTATTGAGCCTTTGACACGACCAGATGGAGTCTCCACTGCTGCCTTGTCGAAGAAACTGAAGACAAATATCCACTTATTACATTCTTAAACAAAAATTACAAATTTATATGGTTTTTTTTTTTTTTGCAGATTAGGCAGTTTATAGTTATTTTGTATGTAACAGCTATTCCAATTTTGTTCAGTAAAATTCAAGAATCAGCTGCTGTTAGCTGATTTTACTCTTAATCAACAACTGATTCCAGGAGTTTGAACTATTATTATATAGCTATTAGCTAGTGTACCTTAATTGGTTTGTGTGGTCAAGCTTACGGCTTCCTTTGACAGCATATTCCTCATCAGAAATCTCAAACAGAAGAGACTGATCATGAGGTGCTTGAACTCTGAATTTCCTCAAGGATGCAACTAAGACTTGGCAAATGCGAGTGAAGGGACTCCCTCCGGGCCTCTGCTTCCTATACAATTTGGTACCTGAGAAGAAACTGACAACAGCAATTGCCATAGCTACTGCTGGTATACCAAACCCCCATCCCCACCCCACATTTGTTTGTATCCAAACAAGCACAGAGGAAGCCACAAGGGCACCGATATTAATAGAAAAATAAAACCAGTTGAAGAACGAACTCTTCTTTTTCTTCTCATTCTCATCAGAGTCATCGAATTGATCTGCACCGAACGCAGACACACAAGGCTTAATCCCACCTGTTCCTAAAGCTATAAGGTAGAGTCCTAGAAAGAAAACTGAAGTTTCCTGCCCTGTTGGATGGCAAACATTGGTATGGTCACAAGATGGTTTTAATCCTCGGACAGATGCTGACAATGTTAACAATGTCATGCCCTGAAACAGAATTTGGAAGCCTTAAATATTACAGACTCAAACAGTCGTACATATTCTGATTGTGTAAACAAACATACCAACACATAAATGATGGAAAAACTGGCAATCGTCCAGTATCTTCCCAAATAGGCATCAGCTAGAAAAGCTCCAAGCAATGGCATCACATAGCAAGTACCGGACCAATTTGTGACATTGTTGACAGCCTTGACACTATCTTGGTTCAGTTGAAATTTCAGATAATTAACTAGATTAGTGTTGATCCCGTAGTATGCCAATCTTTCACAGCATTCATTTCCTGCAACCAAATCAAGAACAGTTTAATTTATGAACTCAAAAAAAAAAAAAAAAAGAAAGAAACAGTAGCATTAAGAAGGTGTAGAATTGTTACCAAGGATATAAGGACAGGCTTTCCAGGTTCCTGTTTTCATCTTGATGGCAGGATTCCCGCGGAAATCTGTTGTTCCATCTTTCGTGTAGATGTCTTCCTCTGCCATTGTTTGGTTCATCTCTTTGTAACTATAAAGAATGATTATATTCTTGATCCTGAAAATGTTTCAGTGCTAAAATATGAAGCTTTTGTATAAATCATTTGAATAGCTGACAGTGACAGTAGTGTCAAGCAGATTCTTGGAAAGAACACAATTACAACAAATGCAAATTAAATACAGAAATAGCATAGGAATGCTCAAGGTGGAATTGCTTCAGGAAATTGACGAGCTTTGTAAATTGATGTCTTTGGCACACAATTCGATTCTGGAATTAATTAGACAGTGGCGAAGTTATAATATCAGTGAGTGCGAGATAAATGCCATCAATTGTTCCAAGGGCTCCTCCTTTTTTGTACAAAGCATGCTAGCTCCTTTTTTTTTTTTTTTTAATATAACTGTTCGTGCAATAGGAGAAATTATCTTATACATGTATGCATATTTGAGATTCTAACTCGAGTCACTCTAAAAATTTCACACGCACTCTGCTGCTTGAATATTCCAGAAACTACCATAATAATACTTTTTATGTTTTTAAATAGATATCGTTTAAAATTATTGCACAATAATTAAGAAATATGATTTATATATAAAAAAAATATTATAATATTCTTATATTTCCATCAAATTATTATTATTGTATTTCAACAAGAAATAAAACTTTGTTTCTTCGAATATTAAATAAAAATATAACAGGCAAAGAAAATAATTAATTTTGCTTCGGCCTCAGTCTTGGGCTCAATTTCTATTTGGAATTATAATCTAACTTAGAAATTGTTTTGGGCCTGTTGATTTCGGTTCGGCTTTTTAGCCTTCTATTATGAAGATCTGCTATTAGGTCTTAGCCGGATCGTTATATCATTGAGCTTTGTTCATGTAACAATATGGATTAGGGTCCAAACACATGCCACACCCAAATTGAAAAATATGCATTCCTTTTTAAAAAAAATTAATGAATTAACGCAGTTTGTAAGTATGTTCATTAATTTATTGATATAAGTTCATTTTGTTTTAAATTCTAGGTTCATTAACAATCAAGTAAAAGTTCATTAGTTATATTGAGGCAGATTCATTTGTTATAAACAATAGATTTATTAGGAATAAAGTATAGGTTTATTAGTTTATAAGTATATGTTCAATTGTTGTATAATATAGTTTCATTAACAATGAAGTAAATGTTCATCGTTTATTGATATATGTTCACTTTGTGTTAAACTAAAGGTTAATTAGCAATAAACTAAAATATTTATTAGTTTATTGAGATAAATTCATTTGTTAGAAATAAAGTAAAAGTTCATTATTAGTTTATTGAGATAAATTTATTTGTTATAACTATAGATTCATTAGGAATGAAGTAAAAAAATTTATTATTAAAGGAATAATTGATAAAAATAAACTAAACTTTTAATATTGTATTAAAATTAAATTGTACTTTCTATTTTTTTATTTAAATATACAAACTTTTAAAATTTTATCAATTTATGAATTCAGGCAAAATTTTGCTGACATGACATAAAATTTTGACGAGATTAAAAAAGTTGTATTGACTAGAAAGCTGACAAAGAAGCTGAGTCATTTTAGAAATTTTAAAACAATATCGTTTTTATTTTTTATAAAATTTTAAAACCTATAAATCTTTTCGGCAAAACACTAATTACAATAAAATTTTTGTTTCTCCTTATTTTGCTAACTAAACAACTACTCTTAAGCACAATAGTTTCATGTATTATTTTTCAAATTTAAAGAAATATTTAGATTTTAAAATTTTAGGAAAAACAAAAACGATAACGTTTTAAAATTTTTAAGATAACTCAGCTTTCTAGTAAGTATAATCGTTTTAATCTAGTCGGAATTTCATGTGATATCAACAGAGTTTCATGAAAATTCACAAATTGATAAAAATTTACAAGTTTGTGTATTTAAATAAAAAAAATTAAAAATACAATTTAATTTTAATACAATCTTAAAAGTTCAGTTTATTTTTTGCAATTATCCATGTTGGGTTTTGGTGGATTTGGGCCTTCCATGTGGGCTTAACCTAGTCCAAAACTCATATGGAATAATATAAAAGGGAAATTATTCAGAAAATAACTTCTTATATTGTAGAAATTATAGAAATATAAGAGCGATCTTCTCATTTCTCTCCCATTCTCAGAATTCTATCATTCCTAATCCATCCAAGAGAATTAAGAGTGTTTGTGCCGTGAATCTTACATCTGATTCTAGTAATCGGACTTTATTGAAACATTGAAGACACGAAATTCACACTTCAACAAGAAAGTTTTCACTACCAATCTCGTTTTACATTGGAATCAGAATCTGAAATCATATTTTTGTGCTTGAATTCGTGATTAGAATGTTAATTTTGCTATAATCCATGAAAATTCACCAAAAATCCAAAATGTCTCCAATTTTTTTGAGGGAGATTTTTTTAGTTTCATGATGCGTATTTGGTATGGTTGGAAAGCTCTCATTACAACCTTTCCAACGAATATTTTTTCATAATTTTTTGACAAGTGGTTGAATTTCTACTAATTTTTAAAGTTTATAATCAAAATTTGTGTTCAATTTCTTGAAATATGATTTTTTGTGCAATTCTACTCTCATTGATGTTGTTTGTTGCTCAAACATTGCAAAATTGGTGTTAAATTCCGAATTTTACGATCAAAATCGGAATAAAAGCCCGAAACATATAGAAAAATTGCAAAATAGAGTTTGGAAAGAGCACCCAAGACAGCGCATGTAGTACACGCACCTCTATTGGCGTGTAATAAGTAGTTATAACCGCCAAAGACACGTATCAGCCAGTGAATAGGGTAACATGGCTCTCTTGAAGGGTTTTGATCATATATCACATACATATAACGCAGCGGAAAATAAAAATTTTCAAAACCCGAATCAAAGGATTTTCATGTGCCAATTAAAACTAATTTAATCAAAGAAAATTCAGAATTTATACCTTTATAATTTC